>JANSTT010012224.1:0-23726 GCA_026745375.1 Platyura marginata | reverse complement strand
CGTTTAAAACGAATAATAACTCTTCAACAATCAGGTTGTCGCACCACTATAGTAGATTTTATAGAGTGGCCGCTAGGCATAAGAAAAGAGTGAAAAGCGAATCGGCTCGCCTTTTGGACAAAATTCCACTAGTACTAAATTTTATTGTGTGAACGTAGTATGGTATTTACAGTGGCAATACTAAATAAACACTCGTGCCGCCAATATGATTTTTATTTACTTGTTTCGAAAGGTTAGTAATAATCTGCAAAATATAATTTAATTTGCCACACCGAATTTTAATTAAAAATAAAGAACAACTACAAAAGTGTAAATTTAAGTACAAAGTGAAAGCTTTTTGATCTTAACAATACATCAATTTGTGGATTCCATTCATCAAATAACCAAGTTTTTAAGCCAAAAAAAGGTAATTTAATAAAAACCCCTTTAATTCGTAGTAATTCTTCGGTGTAGTGTGTTTCTCATTGAACTGAAGTCATTTTAAAGATTTTCACGTAAAATTCCAATATAGACGTTCCGAATTTCCAGGTAACACTAAGGACTAAGGGCCAAATATTGTCCACCAAGTGAACTGGTAATGCCTTGTCCCTATATCAATTCAATTTTAGTCATCAATATTAACCCCCACTCTTTAAGGGATGAGTATTTTATTGTTATTTTTAAATCTATATTTCAGTTTGTTGTAGCGATTTTAATGTGGCGCCCAAGCAAAACTTATTTTTCACTTTCGATCACCATTCCCTCTAACATCATTTTCGCCACCTTTCATGAGAAATCAATGGAAAACTCATGTCAACGGCCGACTTTATTCTGTATAACTAGGTCCAAATGAACATAACTTTTCCCACTCTCTAAAATATTTTTATTTTATGTATATTTGGTCCCGCTCTAACTGACTTCAAATTTTGTAGTCTTCCAAATGTTCTAGATTTAGAATAGCATAGCATTTGATTCCGCGGGGGTTCATTTTGCTCGGTCAACTGTCTAAATTTCTCCAAGAGTACCACTGACTTTGTTCAAGAGCTTGATAATTTGTTTCATCAGCCTGACAGAGTGTGCCCCCTTCGTTTAGCTAAAGTTGACCAAATATTTTCCTTCCACATCTTCATGTGACTTTTTTTGCTAATTTTGTCTTTTCTTTCTGCTTTCAGCGTCACCATGGACAGTAGTGGCGGTAATACTCGAGACAATGTACTACAAAAATATCAATCAATCATTGCCAAACAGGAATGCATATCCCAATACTATCAATCAGTTGATGATTTTGCTAAAAAATGTAAAAAACTGGAAAAAAACTATTTGGAAACCTATCTAGAATTACTGGTGTATCGATGGGACAAAGATCCGCCCCTACTCACCATTCCCAACTTAATAGAATTGATTACCGTTGCCATACAGAAAGATCCCGTCAATGTTACACAAACGGCAAAGCTACTGCTAGACATATTAGAAGTGACAATTACGATAACGGAAAAAGAATTGGCCAAACAAATTTGTTCCATCTACCTGACCGACTGGCATGACAAATGTCTACAAACCAATTACGAGTCATGCAATTCAATTGATTTCCAAATCATTATGATTATGTTTAGTAATCAGTGGCCAGAGAATATTGTGTCGATCGAAGTGCAAAAAACGATTTGCCATTTATTCTATAGTGATTCCAGAACGATTCGAATTTCGGCGTTATGTTGTATCCGACAAATATTGACCGAAGATCTGTCCGAAGAAATACTACAGCACATTGCCGATGATGCTCTAAGTCGCAAAGATGCCAATAGTGACGGTGCTCTTATGGTGATTCCGTTTTTATTGGATTTTTACTTTAAAATGCCGGACGCCATCAAGATTCTCATTGACAATGATGAATATGTAGAATATTTAATCGATGAAATCAAATCACTGGATCACTACCAATGCAAACAAGCCATTTATATTTTAAAACAAATTTTCCACTTCCAACATGGCGACAATTTATCGTGGACATCTTATTTTACCATTGTGGAAACATTAATCGATCAACCCAGTCATATGGTGTTGCCAACATTCACATTAATATCCCAATTGAATGATATCCCCAATATGTGGATGGATGTCTTGTATACGCTTATGCTTAAACATGAAAATAAATTAATTGTCGATTATGTTGTTCATCTTATAATGGACGATCCAACGTTTGACATCACATCACGTCCAACATTATGGGAAACACTGCTAACGACCTTCAACAGTACATTTCTATATTCGAGTGAAAAAATGAATTTCACAAAATTCTACAATTTCTTTACGGTCATCATTACCGAACTTCATAGTGAAATATTGAAAATCCATTGGAAATCCGTTCCATGGCATTACATAATGAGCGTAATGTTAAAGGATCTTTCGGAAAAATCTCTATCGGACAAATATTCGATTGATTTTATTATCGAAACACTTCGCATAACAATGAAAATACAAAATGTTACGATACGTAATTGGATTTCTAGGAAATTGCAAAAATTCCTAATCGAAAAAGAGCATACGGATGAGCAACGTACTCAAATTGCCGAATTATTGGATAATAACTGTTGGCAGTACCATTTCAAAATGGAGTTTGAACACAACGAATTATTGCAATTGGTGGCCAACAAGAAAATATCACAACAATTAAAAATGGAATATTTAAAGAAATGTCCAAATTTGGAGGATCTTTTTGTTACAATGACATTGCACCGATCAACAGATTTCATTTGTTTGGCCGATGTTAAAGAGAAAATTAGCCACCTCCTTGACTTATCGTTAAATGATTTGATCAGAGATATGACGAAATCAGAAAATATTGACACGTCATTGTGCAGTAAAATGTTTTTGTCAATGCACGAATTATTTTGTCATCGAAATGTTGACACTAAACGATCGAAGGGCTGGCTTGAAGGATTAATGCCACATCCGGAGTGTACAAATTCGTATTTGAAATTTTTCATTTCATTAATGATTCAGCATTGTCGGCTGCTTCAGTCGTTGGAACATTTTGATCGTTGGCATGGTGACGATTTGGTTTCGGAACAGAGACTTGTTGAATTTGTGGAATCACAAGGATTTGAGAATTTAAATTTAGTGATGGATATGATTCAGGTAAGCTAAGTAGATTTTTAGAATATTTTTCGACTTACTTAGAGGGGATCACTGACGTAATTTCTTGGATCATGTATCCTTACGGAATGCGTAGTACTCATCCATAAAAGGAGAGATCATTTGGGGAATTACTGCCTAATAGAGATGGAGCTTCTGTCCCTAAACCCACTCAAAATCCTTAAATTGCTAAAGGAAATTGGACTTGAGGAGGTACTTTAGGTAATGGAGTGTCTCCTCATTAAAAATAGGCTTCGGAAGATCCAGCCAGACTTGAATGCATTTTTTGCTCCTGTATTCCTGCAAAAATATGACGAATCAATATCTGTACGGATGACTCCTCTTTTGAGTTTGATGTTTGCGCAAAATTTGTGTCTGATGAACAATTCTAGAAGGTTCAAAACCCTATGGGACGTCAATGCGCATGAATAGAATTTCCGGATTTCCAATAGTAGTATTCACCAATTTAATTCAGGGCTTCTTAAACTTTTCTATATGCACTCCCCTAAAAAAATTTATTTTAATCTTGCCCCCCCCCCCAGAATTATGCCCTCCTTTAAGAACCCCTGCTTTAATTGATAGTTTCTAATCCTTAAATCCATAATAAGTTTTTTTTGTAGTTTTTCAATCATTTTCTCTTTACAGTTCGGTCTGATACCAGTTACACCACACATTGATGCGTGTTTTTCCGAAATAGCATCACTAACAACCGACAGCACCTTTTGTCAATTCGTCGATAAGTAAATCAAACACAAATCCAGGCTTCTGTGCTATATTCTAAAATATTTTGGTTATTCCGCAGGTTTAGTTCACTGTTGGAAACGATGCCAATGCCTAACAGCAAACAATATTGTGACAAATTAATGGAAATGGCCCAAAAGACAAAAGGTCTTATGTCGACGCTGATGAAACATAAATTGACGTTTAATGATTTGGATTTTATTGAAATGGCATTGACATTTGGTGAAGTACCAAAGGGTGATCAGAGGTAAGTTTTTTTTTCGTGTACGCTAAAAATGATCTGCAATCAATCTACAACAAAATTAATTACGGACACTCAATTAAAAAAAAACAATTTTATTTTCTGTAGCAAAAGAATGTTAAAAGAACGGTATAAGAATATAAATTTTTAATCTTATCGATTTTGTCATTATGAGTTCACAAAATCATTCGTAATGATAAAATCGACAAGATTAAAAATACATTCTTATACCGTTCTTTTAACATTCTTTTTGCGTATTCTGACTAATTCCACTACATTTGTTTGGGCAGGGTGGACGCCATTGGACGCCCTAGTCTTTAGAGACAACTATGATTGGGCTTATTTAAATAATCCGTCAGTTAATAAGTTTTGAATTGTCTACTAAAAAATAGATTACCATAAGGACAACTCGCTCATTGATTTTTGACATTATTCGGAGATTTTGATATTAACCATTCATTTACTCGAAAGGTAGTGGAAATGTAGAAGAAATGAATATGACGACAATTATAGAGAATACAAAAATAAAGATTTTATTCATAGACAAAAAAGTTGTACGGCCTTCCGTTATGGCGCTGCAATCAATTTTATTAAATTTGTAGGGTTTTTAATCATTTACTCGAAAAGTATTTAGATTATGGAAAAAATGAATATGACAAAAATGATAGAGAATAAAAAAATGAAGATTTCACTCATAGACTAAAAAGTTCCACGAAATACCGTTATGGCGCTGCATTCAATTTTATGTCATTTCTAGGGTTTTTAATCATTTGTATTGAGTTTACCCAATTATATTTATTATACAAACAAAATAGACACGTACAAAGTTGTAGTACTCATAATTGTAGCCGATTATTCCTTTTTTACTTGTTTTATTTTCTTTTCTTTTCTTTTTTTTTAGAATTGAAGCAGAAATTTGCGTTGAAATGTATAAAAATGAAAATGATCTACCCACTGTATGGTAAAAAATTCATTTAGATTCAAAATCAAACAAATTGTAATTCTAATATTTTTTTCTGTCAGTATTGAAGGTCAATATGTCCGAAGTAAAATGATTTTTGATTTACTCGAACCTGGTGTCAGACATGTTGACATTAAAAAACTGAAAGATAAACTTTTGGAAAAAAGTGTCGAACTGTATTGTTCAAAACCACGATATTTTGCCAATTCATATCAACATCGAATGAAACTTCGTATTACACAAGCATTGGCTGCTTTATTTATGCTGGATAAGTCATGGGATGATCGTGTTTTGTGTACTCTACTGAACGAAAATAATCAAACAAACATTACGTACATTTTGGAATGGATTGTGGCAACAACAATTGATCCCAAACAATTACTTAAACTCATCCACTGTGTATGTATTGGGTTGGGATATTTTTTAAATTTCATTGCAAATTGTTGTTTTTAGAACTTAACCAATCAATCTCGACAATCGATGTTCGCCATCACATTCTACGTTTGTTCTATGCAAAATGACAGAGATTTAGCGTGCAAATGTATTCAGACAATATTACCATGGACAATGGGTCAACACTTCAATACACGTCTAATGGCACAAATTATCATTCTCAAATTAAGCGAAAAATTCGATTTAACAAATGAGTACGGAGATGTGTGCCGAGCCATCGTTGAATCGTCAAAAGGTGGAAATGCACACGCGATTTTTCAACAATATCTGAACGATATTCGTTTCAATGATCTGCAATGCAACGATCTTTTGCATCCACTTTACTATTTAGTCGAAATACCAAGACTTACTGGAATGGCCGTCGATGAACAAATTCCAAAGATTTTACTGCCACAAAAGTATTTGTTGTCGAATTATATGCTAAAGAATGCCGATATGATTAAAGCGAAAAAGTCCACTGTAGTGACGGAAAATCAAGTTTGTGAATTTAGCAATGTCCAAAAGAAAATGGTTCCGATTAAGGAAATCGTGCCGGACATCAATTTACTGGAGTCTCTGCCGACACTATTAAATGCAAAGAAAGAGGTAGGCGCAAATATACAGTTTTGAGACCGTCAACAATTATTTTTTTTTATTTATTTAGTTTAGAGAAGGATTGATTATTGTTGCAAGTCTTGTTTCGCGGTCGCCAAATTTAGGCGGACTGGCAAGGACATGTGAAATTTTTGGTGTCGAACAGTTGGTGGTTGATTCACTGAAACAAATTGAAACGCAAGAATTTCAAGCATTAAGGTGAGGCTCCGCCTTCATCTATTATGGGATAGTACCAAAATTCCGAATTACAAAATGCATGATCCTGAAAATTTCAAAATCCGAAATTTGAAATTGTTGAAAAATCCCGAATTTAAGACCAAAAATTTTACATTTATACGGGTTTTTGAAATATGGGATTTAGGCATTCGGGATTTTGGAATTCGAGATTTTGGAATTCAAGATTTTGGAATTCAGGATTTTAGAATTCTACCCCTCCATCCATAATGGGATAGTACCAAAATCTCGCATTACAAAATCCACAAAAGCCATAATCCTAAAAATTTCAAAATCCTGAATTTGAAATTCTTAAAAAATCCCGAATTTAAGACCAACAACTTTACATTTATATGGGTTTTTGAAATACGGGATTATGACATTCGGGATTTTGGGATTCGAGATTTTGGAATTCGGGATTTTGGAATTCGGGATTTCGGAATACGAGATTTTCAAATTCGAGATTTTCGAATTTGGGATTTTGGAATTCGGGATTTTGGCATTCGGGATTTTAACCCCAACTCTCCATTATATTATAATTGTAATTTTAAAATTTTTATTTAACGATAGCATGACATCTGAAAAATGGCTAAAAATAAGCGAAGTTAAATCGTGGAATCTAGTCGATTACATTTCTACCATGAAAAGCAATGGTTACTGGATAGTTGGTGCTGAACAGACAGCTTATGGTTCGGATATTTCCGATGTACATTTTCCACAGAAAACCGTCTTAGTGCTCGGGTAACATTAGACGAATAGGATTTATGATTGATTTTTTGTATAAATTTTTTAATTTTTTTTTTGTAGTCATGAAAAGGAAGGAATTCCTGCCAATTTAATAGCGGTATTGGATCAAGCTGTTGAAATTCCACAATTTGGCGTTATCCGTTCATTGAATGTTCATGTGACCGGTGCCCTATTTATGTGGGAATATATAAAGCAGCACAGACATCATTTGTAGATCATCATTGGTGAGTAGTTTTGTTTTTTTTTTATATTGCAATTTTTTTTTATCGTTTATCGAATAGTACCTATAGATGCTAATTAAAAATTAACGGGGTGGGGGTATAGTTATTAGAAAATTTAGTTACAAATTTACGGTCTCCGGTGCTCGCTACAGTAAGTTTTTCTGATTTAAAATTTATCTCACGACTGAAAGGTTATAATTTAACTGAACTCTTTGAAAAAAACATCCAAAAATTAATGTGAATTTGAATTTTCTCTCTAGAATTTAGTCATGAGCCTTTTAAAATCATACTCATAGAATTTTATTATTAACCGTCCCTCCAAAGGTAGTAGAATATTGCCTCCTAATCTTATCGTTTTTTTTGAAATGTGGAACTGAATTGCTATGAAGTTTTGAAAAATTATCGTTTTTTGGTGCTCGAAATTAGAAAAAAATTAATTTGCTACATACAGTTTTCTCTTAAAGGACATCGGACCCTTGTGCTATTCGTGTACAACATGCAGGATTGTTGAAGTAGCACTTTTTTCGAATTTGTTACATTTGTTACCAAAGCTGGTAATAAATGTAACAAATGTAGCAAACCAATACGATTCCGTCCAATTCAGTTGAGAGACAGATAAATTGAAATAACTCCCATCAGCATTGTTCCGTAATATTTCAGAATAGCAAATTGGCGCGACAACCAAAAAGGTACTAATTTTGGTAACAAATACATGTAGCAAATGTAATTTAATTTTGGTCGTGTAACAAATTAGGTATTTTCTCGATCAACCCTGACAAAATGTGCATTAAGAACAGAATGAATCTCTTTCGCATGATTCACTTATCCATTGAAGAATTTAGTTTTTGACCAATTTTCTTTTTGTGATCTTTCGTGGACTGGAGGCGGAACCTTTTTGTTGATATTTTAAAAAATTCAAAACAATTATTTAAGTGAATAAATTTTTTTTATTAGATAAAAGGACAATAATACACATTTATAAGTATATGTATAATAGAAACATTTAAGAACAATAAGAATATAGCAATTTAATAATAAGAATAATGCCTAAATACAATAATAAATGTTTTAATCAAAATTTTTTGGAGAGCAAAAAGTTTAACATTTTTTTTTTGTTCTTAACATAATGATAATTTAAAATTATAATCCATTTAATTTTTTTTGTTTTTTTTTTTTAATAATTACTTTTTATTAATATAGTTTTTTTTTAAATTTAACTTTATTTTTACATATATATATATATATATTATGTATATATATATACACTGATCATCATGTACAATAAATATTAATTTGGTTTAGCAAAGTTTTGATTGCACATATAGAAAGACAGATAGAGAGGATGGTGTGGGGTGGGGGGTATAGAAAAGGCAATTATTCGAAAAAAGTTCCAAACGATAATCTCTAAAACCGCCTGACCCCTTCATTTTTTTTTTTTTTTGGTTGCGTGTGTGAATTTATGATTATGTGTAGGTGTATGCCAGCATACACATACACACACACACACACAATCATCATATTTTGTTAATGTCGGCTTTCAATTTATTATCATTTGTGGTTTTTCTCGAAAATGATTTGGATATGTTTGAATCTGGTTTTTTTTCTCAACATTTTTTATTTTAAATTTACATGGTTTTTGAGTTTTTTTCTCAATAAATTTGTTTTTTTTTGTTTTTTTTTTATATAAATTGTATAACATTTACAAAATAATTTCTAATAGTAGTGATATGTTTAGTCAAGATATGTAGATTTTTTTTTTTTTTCTTTTTTTCATTTTTCTTTTGGATATGTTTTCTATCAATAAATTTATTCGAAATTTTTAACATTAATATTGTTCCGTTTTTAAATTTAAACTTAAATTTAACTTGAGTGAATAGTATTTTATAACATATGTATATTAATATCCAATCAGTTAATCAGCGATAACTTTTATTAAAAATATTTACCAATCAAATATCTTTCGAAAATTGTGACCAATTGTAATGTGGTTGGATTTTAAGATTGATGATTGATTTTAAATCTGATGTAATACCACACAATAAACCGACAAAGTTAGGCACCAAAATAATTTCCAAAAAGTGCTGTTTATTTATTCTCTTCACGAACGAATTTTAAATTTTTGAATTTTTAATTTTTTTAATTCTAAAAGGTATTGTAATGGTAATTTTGATTGCAAATGTAATTGTACACAAATATGTCAATATCCCTGACGAGGTTTATAGATATTTTAAAGAAAAAAAAAAATTTTAAAAATGGCCTTTTAAGTCCGCGAAAGTTGCAGAAATTTTTTTTTTTTTTAGTTTTCTTACATATCCCGGAAGCATTACAATCAATCTACTAAGAAGACTGTGATGTGAAGGCTATGTGAGATAACTTAATGGGATTTTTTCGGCGGTGACTTTCGGGGACTTAAAAGGCCTTTTTTTGAAATTAAACATCGTCTCTAATATTGTATTGCTGTAGGTTAAAAGTTATTCTGTTTTGATCATTTTTTCTCTCTCCATATTTGTTGTATAAGTCTGTTTGCCCTTCCCCGCTTCCCGGGAAGTTTTTCAAAAATATATAAAAATCGAAATTTAATCTCAACAAAGTAAATTTTTTTTGGTTCTTTAGAATTAAAAAGTTTTTTTTTTTTGAATTTTTTTGAATTCTTTTTTCACGAAATTTTGACTATTTTTTGAAAAAAATCCATTTTTTATTGTAACCTCGGTTCAATTTTAATTTACCTAGCCAGTATGATTAAAATTAAAAATTTTAACTGATCGAGTCATCGAGTATTATTTTGATTTTTAAAAAATCAAAAAAAAAATTATATATTTCTGAAGGCAATTCATGAAGTGCGTAAAAAATATTTTTTTTTTTACATTTTTGTTCTTATTTTGATATTTTTTTTTTACAAATCAATTGTTTTAAAAAGCAAAGAAAGTTTAGAACATTTACTCAGATTTTTTATACATCCTATGAAAGTAGTACAATTTTTAGACGAATAATTTTAATGACTTGACAACATTAAAGTTATTGAAGTAATTTTGTTTTGTTTTTTTCTGTACCAAAATGTCCCAGCAAAAATCGCCGATAGAAATTTCAGACCAATATCGAAATATATTTTTAAAATTTTTTTAAATTTTTTTTTTTTTTAATTTTTAAAACTTAAATCGAAGCGTTGAAAAGATAAAAAAAAATTTGAGTTAAAAGTCCGAAAAAAAGTGTTGGAAAAGGTAAAACAATTTTTGAGTTAAAAGTCCGAAAAAAAAATTGTTACAACAACTCTTTGTTATTTTGAGCTAACCATATTTTTGATTTTTGAATACAAATTTGAATGCTGAAAAAAAAACAAAAATACTGATTGAACATTAACATTTAACAAAAAAACTGAATTTTACTTTTAAAATGAATACTTAACATCTAATGATATGCTACGATTTTTTATATATTATGTATAATGGATGTATATAATATATATTTTTGTTGTTGTATAATAACGATTGAAAAATGGTTTTTAAATGTTGATATGTTAGTTATATATAGGCTTAAACAGTTAAGTTCTTGGAATGAAACAGACAAAAGGTTTTTTGCTAATTTACCCTTCTTCCTTATTATAATAATTTACTCGCGTAACAGTATTTTGTTTAAATATAAATTTACATAATTTTCAATAATATTCTCTTCTTTTTTTTCTTTTTTTTGGTTGTTGCTATGTTTAGGTATGGTAAAAAATAGATGGCGCTAATTTATATGTCATATATCCTTTATGACACCACAAGTTCATGGAGTTTTAATTACATTTTATAATTAATAACCTATTTCATGTGTACTAATTCTATATAATCTCGTTTTTTTCTTTTCATTTCTTGTTTTTTTTTTATATACATACATATGCATTGTATATATATATATATTTTTTTATAAAAAAATGTTGCGATATGATTGCTATTCACGTTTCCTTTTTGTTTGTTTTTTTTTTTTCATTTTTGATAATTTCTTACGTCAATTTCATAAATTGTAGATTTTGTTTTCTTAAAAATAAGTATAATATTTTAAAAAAAATAATGCATAACCTATATTTAAAAAAAAAAATGTCAAAAAAAAAATCTTATAAAAACTATACAAATACATTTATATTATATATATATAAAATTCACATAGAACGTAGGTGTATGTAGGTAACTACCTACGAGTACTTACGGGATGCACTATTTTTATCACCATCATAAATTTATCACTGACACTTTGACAAAAATATGACGATTTCGATAGAAAATAGAATGCGCTCGCGTCAATTGATCATTTAAATTACAAAATTACAAAAAAAAAACCAAAAAAAAACCAAAAAAAAAACCAAAAAAAACCAAAAAATTAAACCAAAACCAAAAAAAAAATCTAAACTAACTATAGTAAAAATATTGTAATACCTAGTAATATACTTAGTATATAACTACTATACGATTTTCGTGTACTACTATTTAATCCGCTAAGGCCGGCCCGACCGAGATTCTTGCCGACACAGTTCATTCTCTCCAGTGGCATATTTTGTACAAAATATTCTCGATGCTCATTTGGCATTGTGCACATTGGTCGCTTTTTCTGTGTCATTTCATCGTCACGATTTTTTAAATCTTGCAATAGATTTGGAAACCAAATTAGTTCGCATGAGCATACAAGCGGATTGTCTGCAGAAAACAAAATTATTACAATTATTTTTGAGAAAAATCCAAAAAAAAAAAATTTTAATTTTCATAGATGATTCTAAATTTTAATGTTTTTTTTTGACGTAAAAAAAATGATTAATTAAGTCATCTGTATTATTTTTACTTTTTCCTTAATTTTTAAAATATTTTTAACAATGTACTTTTGTTTTTAGTAATTTTGAATTATTTATTATAAATTATCCAAAACAAAAGGAATCAAAATCATTGTATGAAGAATAAAAAATTATTGCAAAGAATTTCGAAGGCAAATTGCTAAATATGTTCAAGTTCATGTTAATTTTAAGGGGGGGATCCCATACAGATTTTCTGACTTCACTTTGAATTTAATTTCTTGAACTATATCTGGAAAAATAAACTGTCCCGATTAAGTCCGTAAGGGCGTTATACTACATAGCATAGGCGAATATTCCTAAGACGCTAAAACGCATTACCAAATTATTGAAATTTTTTTATATTTTTTTAAATTTTAATTTAACAATCACAGTCATGCTGTCGTGTATAGATAAAGGGAATATGTGTGTGTCACTATTTGTTACAGCTTCCTCTGTGAAAAAGCTCACGCTTCGCCTCTGTTACATAGTATCATATATATTAAAGGTTATAGAAAGACTACTATGGTAACGTTCCGACTATCGTTATTATTTAGTTACGATACGGTAACGTTACGAAACGCTGATCAAAATCCATAAATACAGGTAGTTCTCGATTTACGATCGATAATTTGTCAAAAGGCCCTAACATCAATTTTTTTTAAGAAATGTGTTAATTTGGGATATTTTACTTAAAATATTTAGTTTTTTTCTCTCTTCAGAAAAATTTGTTGGGGCCTTTTGACAAATAACCATTGATATATTAATTTTTAGAGGAATCTCAGCAAGTGTTTCATTAATGTAATGTCGGCATATATGAAAGAGTAAAAACACAAGGTCGTAAGTGCAAACCATCGCAAGTCGAAAATTACCTGTATATCAACAATTATCTCAAAAATACTTGAAAATTAAATTAAAAAGAAATTTTGAGTTATTCATTGTTGTCTTTGCCCATATCGAAATTTTTGAATTTATTTAAATTGCAAGAATGATTAAGTTTTAAAAAAAACAAGCAATAGGAAAACGTCCAGGACCATAAAAAGGGAATTATTTACCGACTGGTACCTACAAATACTAAAATCAGTGGCGGCTCGTGAGAATTATTGATCCCATTATCATGGAACTATTTTTGAAAAAAAAACTTCCATAATTTTGATCGAAGAAAATGGACGTAATGGGTATGGGATGGGATCAATAATTCTCACGAGCCGCCACTGATAAAAATTATTTTTTGCCATTAGGAGAAGAAGAGTTCAATTTTTAAAAATCATTTTAGTTGGCTATCAAATAACATTTTCAAATGAAGATCGTTTAATTTCCGGCTAAACAAATAGATAGAAATGGGCAATAATGGGCCAGGAAGGTATTTACATAAATAGTTCTACTTAAAACTTACCCATTATATCGACCACTCTTAATGTATCCATAACAGGTTCCATAACTTCTTCCGGTATCCGAATTAATTTGTTGTTTTGTATATTTAGTGTTTCCAGAGAATTTAAGTTTTCGAAAGCCATTGCTGGTAATACTCTAATGCTGAAATTTATTATTCATTTATTGTTCTTTTATTAAAATTTTCTCTATAATTATGTATGTAGACTGTAGAGCCACTTATGTATGTATAGTACATATTTATGTAGACTCTATGTACAGAATATGCATAAAATATTGAATTTACTGTGAATTGAAAATATTCCGTATTCATTGAATTTTCAGTAATGAAATTAAATTATTCTATAAATATTTGAACTGAACTAAAGTGAAAGTGGCAATTCATTTGCTGCTTGAATTTTTCGAAATGCTGATTGACTAGGTTTTTATGATGCTATTATGCAAAGAGATCATATTGAATGGTTGTTATACATATGTATATAGAGTAATGTTTTTCATTATAGAAAATCTATTTTCACTTCAAAAACAAATTTACAAACCTAACGATCTATAAAGAATTCACTCAGCTAGTATTTTATCGAATTAATTTCACATATTATAGTCCTAGTTCAGTATAGGCGAAAATATCGTACTCCTCCAGAAAATGAGCTACCGTTTTACTCGTGGCAGATAGATTCAGAAAAAAACTTCACTCTTGCCAACCTATAAACATGAATAGGAACTCTTGAAAGGTTGAAAAATGTGACTTAGCATCATTTAAGGTTAGACTATAGTTTCTTTCTGGTGCCTTCACCACGAATGGTTTTCCCTAACAAACTATCTATCCTAGTCTATACAGAATACCTGGGTGTTGATTGCATAACATTTTTGGAGATTCGTTCCTGTCCAACGAAGAAGAATGTTGGACTAGATTTAACCCATTTATCAGGAGTCGTTGCACTCAATCCATTTATGTATAGCAAGGGATTAATACCGCTTCCCAGGTGCAATATGCACACATTTACGCGTCTATCGTACACAAATTTTCCAAGAAATTGGATTTTCTTTAAATTTTCACATAGTCGTCCAAAAGGAATATTAAAAAAAATAATCAAAAACACTGAAATTTGCCCCCGAACAAAAATTGTTTATATAAGTCTCTGACTCAGTTAGCTTATTTATCATAATTCCTTACAAATCAATGAAAACACCAGTAACCTATTGTTATGCGTTTCCTCGATAACTTATAAGTTTCCTCGATGTCAGAAGATTTTGTTGTTTCTTTTAATTAGACAAAAGGGACAACCGAATGATGAGTAAAGAGTTGCAGTAAATAAAAACAAAAATAGGGTAGATTGTTTTGCGCTTGCATTTTGTATATAATTTTTGTATTTTATCGATCCACACTAAACTAATTGCATTTATTGGCATCCGCCTTCTTATTAATCCCTGACTCACGTTATTGTAGTTTTAATGATTAGGGAGAGATGGTAAAGTGAATGTTTGCATTCCTGAACTGGGCCATTTTAATGAGTTCATTAGTGCACCTAGTACTGGCTAGCTATTCTTTCATATGGTTTTGCACCAGTTCTGTCAGTCTATTTATTGAGATAAGAATTCTAGCAATTTTCCCATGATATTTTTTCTGTATAAACTTCTTAATAAATTAATTAACATAAAGTGTGACAAATAACAACATGGTCTTTTAACGTCATTCCGTTCATGTCAATTGGATGATTGGCTGATGTAGTCGTCTTACAACCAGGGTTGTTAAATTAACAAATGATTGATAAAATACCTATTTTGTTACTGGTAACAAATGTAAATGTTACAGGACGAAAATTAAGTTACATTTACTACATGTATACCTATTTTTAACCGAATGGTTGTCGCCAATTCGCCATTTTGAAATATTTCTTGTGATAAGGTTATTTCATGTATCTGAATTATACTGAATCATATTAGTTTGCTACATTTGTTATATTTATTACCAGTTTGTTACAAATTTGATAACAAATGTAACAAATTCGAAGAAAAAGTATAACTTTAACAACCCTGCTTACAACTGGACGATTGTTGCTTTTAGGAACATACTCCGTATAGATGATGGGTTGCTTCAATAAAGCAAAAAAAAAGTACTATTGCTCATTGCTCCCTAGTGATGCGCAACCCTACTAACCATTATCAAAACGTCACAAACTCACCCCAATAAGTATAATTTCAATGTTTTATGTTTTATGTTTATATTCTGTTAATTTAAAGAAAAAAAAAACCACAAACATATTTTACTTTGTGGGCAAAATACATAAATATTTAAATTTTTAATTTTTAAAAATATTTAAAACATTGTTCTGTAACGAACAAAAAAAAAAAAAAACTTCTTCACTGCGAGTTGTTTAAAGTTTTCGAAATAACGAAAATAATTTAGTAGACAGATACTAAATCAAAAGAACACAATATTTTCCATCAGAATAATGGAAAAGTTAAACGTAAAACAAAGAGAAAAAAAAGTTTTTCGTGGTTAAAATTGTTTCCTAACATAAAAAAATTCTCATTTAAGATTTTGATTACACCGTAAATTGTGAACGTTTCGAAACTTCTACTATAAGTACATATCCAATATATGTACATTACATAGGTACTTACTTACATTATCGTATTACCTATAGTAGATTTTGTTTGAAAATGTCAACCATAATTTCAAGGAGTAGAGAGTTAATGTGACTTTCATCTGATATATACATAGTTCTACTGTTAACTAAGTAAAATAATGAGGTTGAGAATGGTTGTAGCTTAAAGGTGCAATTGTACTTTGATTACACAAATACAAAGAACTGTCTTCGGTTTACGTTATCTAATCCTTTAATATTGATTTTCTGCCAGCCAAAAAAAAGAAAAGAAAACCGAAAAGAAAAAATGAAATAGAAAAGCTACAGAAAGAATGAAGATTGTCACAAAGAAGATATGTATGTGTGTAGCTCAAAAACGACATTGTCTCATTGTCTGTGGACAGAGACCATAATTAATTGAGTTTCTGCCCATGAACATAATCATTTGTTATATGGTTTTTTTTCTGGCGGATAAGTCTTTGTAAATTAAACGTAACAAAACACATATTTGGCATTGTGTAGTGTACTCGACAATATGTGTTAATCTTTGCGAAATATGTATATATTCGGTGCTGTGACAACTTTCCGGACATATATAAATGTCTAAACTAAAACACACCCTTCTTTGTATGTAACGCAATAGAAATGTAACTGTAAAATAAAATAATTACTTAATTATTGTTGTGGCAATATTTAAAATTAGATATTTACGATAGTGGACAAACTTTTCTTTTCACAACAAAATTGGCGCCCCACCTGGGATCATAGTAATAAATTTCTATATACGAATTTACCCACGTAGCATTTTGTTGGTTTATTTCTCAACATTTTCTCGCTACAGTGTAATGTGTTCGTTATTATGTAACACTTTGCTGGTGACCTTTTGGTTTCTTTCGAACTGATTTATGTATATTGGGCGATGCAACGTTTTAGGGAAACTAATTAGTTGTGGTTTTACTTAATTTTTTAAATTTCTAAAAAACTATTTCAACTACAGTTATTTAATGACCGCCATACGCCAGACCGAAAAATTATATTTTGAAAAGTAACAAATAATCGATAAAATACCTAATTTGTTACTGGTAACAAATGTAAATGTTACACGACAAAAATTAACCCTTTCGACCCGGATGGTACATATATGTACCAGTAAGAGTTTGAACATCCCTTTGTTATTCGAAAGCCGGGTCAAAAGGGTTAACTTACATTTGTTACATGTAGGTATTTGTTATCAAAACTGATACCTTTTTTTCAACACAATGGTTGTAGCCAATTTGCTTTCTGAAATATTCCGAATCAATTCTGAATATATATTGTGATGGAATTATTTCTTGTATCTGTTAAATTGAATTGGAGGGAATCGCAGTAGTTTACTACATTTGTTACATTTGTTACATTTGTTTCATTTATTACAAAAATTTGGTAACCAATGTAACAAATTAAGAAAAAAAAAATGTGTTACTTTAACAACCTCTGACTGTGAGTAGACTATTATAATCAAAACGTCCTGTACAAACATAAAAATATGATAAAAATAATCTTGGTCCAAGAAAGCTCTAATCAATTCTAACTACTTGTAATTTTATACATAGACGGCCGGCGCAAATGGCAGTTGGCTACTTATAAAAATGATTTTTTATCAAAATGATTAGTTTCAAGTTTCATTATCCGTATGCAATAAGGAGTCGGTAGAAGAGAAGGGGAAATTTTAATATTTTTTTTTTTTTATTTTTAGTTCCTCGACTCATTTTATTAGATTATCAGCATATATGTATTTTTTTTTTACTTTTCCAGACTCAGTGAATTGTCAATTGATTGATTGTTTGTTTTGTACTCACTCATTTTTCTGCAAATTCAAAAATGTAATTGAATCACCATATCCTACAAATGCATCTTCTAGAACAACCGTTATATTATTTGATCGTAAATCTAAATGGCGCAGCCGATGTAAAGGTCGCAAAGCGTCACTAGATATTTGATGTAAATTATTATCACCCAAACGTAGATATTGAAGATTTTCTAAAATAAAAATTTGTATTTATTGAGTATCTAAAGCTAAAGTATTTCAAGCTTTTGATTGTTGGCATAAGAAAATGAAAAAAAAAATGAAAATAAAAATGAACTCTTTACAAAGGGCAAGA
The DNA here is from genome assembly GCA_026745375.1 of Platyura marginata. NCBI lineage: Eukaryota > Metazoa > Arthropoda > Insecta > Diptera > Keroplatidae > Platyura > Platyura marginata. Next base: position 5,525 of record JANSTT010012224.1, on the reverse strand, counting down.
AAAATCATTGTTCTTTATATTGCGATCACGTACTTGGTACTTTATATATATATATATATATATATATATATAAGTTTCCGGTAATAATTGGTCTCTGAAACAATATAAATTGTTGGTTAAAAGCTCTACTAAAGGGAAAAGTTGATAGAATTATTACGATTTTAATTTAATTGTTAAACTTTAACAGCAGAATTAAGAGATGCTTTTTGTGCCAGTCTTATATGTGTCAGTGGAAATTGAATAAAGAAAACTTTATGGAGTGGAAATGCTAAAAGTTATTTTAATTACAAAAAGCTCAATTTCAATATGCAGGGACTATTAAAGTTATTCAGTCATCATTTTTAGTTCAGCCAGATAAAATATGTCATTAAGCTAAAATGTTCATGTTGACAGAAGACATAGTTATGCAGTACTTAAGTATTTTCACCTTAAAAAGTCACTATATCGATTGTGCTCTTGCCACTTAAAATAATCACCGACCAAATGGCTCAGTGGTAGAGGTAATGCCATTGGAACCGAATGTCCTGTGTTCGATTCCTGTCTGTTAAAAAACTCTCGTACGGAGTTTGAGCTTTGGGTCGAGTGAGTCGGATTCCACTTAAAAATGTAGGCCCAGGACATCATTTCAAGGAATAACTGCCGGCGGTCGATTCAACAAAGGAAACACTTCAAATGTTAGACAATACATCTTGACGTATGAGAATTTGTGGAATTTGACAATTGGAGTGTTTTCAACTGAAATATTCACTAAGACCGGATTACGAGTTAGGACAAGGCCCGCCCAGGGCTCTGGTGCCATTGATGATGATGTAGACTTAAAATAATTAGCTTAAGTAATTTTTCAGGCACTTTTTTCCTAAATAAAAACTTAAGTATAGTTTTATAATCAAGACTTGTACTCAAATTTAGAAAAAGTGCCTTTTTTGAGTAGGCAGTAGATACTTTATATAAAAACACAGGTAAAGTAAAGTACTCAAGTGAGTATACATTTTTTTTTTAGTTATTTGGACAACTCTAAAGAAAGTAAACTAGCAGAAAATATTTTTAGTGCGACATCCTATATTCGTCAATAGTTCATTTCATTTCATTTCCTTCCATCGATATTATAACCTTCAAATCAATCAAAACTAACCTTCCAATCCAGAAAATGCATCTTTGTCAACATAGGAAATTTGATTTCCTTCCAGTTCCAATGAGTTGAGTAAAGTTAAATGACGAAACACATTAGCGGGAACTTTGCTTAGTTGATTATGAGCCAAAATAAGTGAATCTAAATTTTTCATACCTAAAACAACATAATAAACGATAAAGTACTTTGCATTCATAATACATCATTAACAAAATAAAAAAAAAAAAACAGCCACCTCCAAACAACCTACCTTCGAAGTCCCCTTCTCTGATAACCCTTATTTTGTTCTCTTGAATTTCAAGTTTTTTGAGCGTATCCAATATTGACAATGATTTTTGCGGCACTGATGTTAATTCATTTCCACCCAGGTTCAATCTTTTTAATTTCCTAAAAACAAAAAAAAACCATTTTTTTTCCTCGTGTTGCTTAATACAAAGGTGGGTTATTCAAATTACAGAAAAAAAAAATTGTATTAAAAAAAAGGCAGCAACGCTGAAAGAATTCATTAATTTCCTTTTTTTTTGTGTACCTACTCTCTCAAACTTGATGAATAATATTATATTTCTATGCAAATTAATGGTTTTGTGTTTTTTTTTTTTTATTTTGCTTACTTTTCCAGTCCTCTAAAAGCTTCTGCCTCAATTACGTTAATTTTATTTTCATACAAGGTCAAAATTTCCAAAGTGTCCAACCCTTCAAATGCTTTATTGTGAATTTGCGAGATTTTATTGTGATTTAAGTTCAAAATTAACAGATGATGCAAATTTTTCAGTGCATTTGATGGAACATTCTGCAGTTGATTTTGGGATACATCTAGTTGAGTCAGTTCTTCGCCTGAAATTATATTAAAATTATTATGTGAGATTAGATAGTGTAATTGATTTATTATAATTATAATTATATTACATTACAAGGTATGGGTTGGGTTATAGAGGAAAATAATTTCTTGTTAAAAATCTCGTTTTTTGTTCTTATCCTTTTTTTTTTTTTTAGAAAAACATCGTTTTACCAAACCCTTTTATAATGAAATTACCATTAAATTATCATTAACACAACACAGAAAATTGAATTATACTTGTTTGATGTGGGTTTTCCACAAAATAATGTTAAATTCTTAGAAATAATAGACACGGTAGAATACTCCCAGATTTGAGTTGGATATTTTGATGATTTTCTCAATATTTTGATAGAAAATAGAAGATTAGGGCAAAGGCGATTAGAAATAAAATCTTATTTGAAATAAGACTATGTTTCAGTGGCGGATCCCTAGCTACAAGAAAGGGCATGCAATATGAGATCCGTATTCCGTACTAAATAATACAATTGAACTTTGCCATTAAATACAGGGTGTGCTGCCAGATTTTATGGAAGTTATCCCTAAAACTTAACATCTTTCCCTCTACTAAACGGCAAAAATGAAGTCGAATATTTATCGTTTTTGTTGTAAATCCGTTTTTATTTGACGATTTTTAAGCCTAGTTATAAGTACATAGATTTAAGTGATGCATTTCGTCAATTATATTTTAAACTTACTGATGAATTATTAAAAATTTGATATTAGTTTTATTGAAAATTATTCATCAGTAAACTTTATGCAAATGTAGTGAAATAAATTAAACATCGATTTAAACGACATTTTTCAAATAAGGTGAACGCATGCATTGCATTCGGTGCATTCAAGGAGAATACGCCACTGCTATGTTCATTAAAATATTTTAACAATTAATGTAGTTAAGCTGATTATAGTAAAAATTTCGAGTACATTTTGCATGTGGTGAAATAAAATCCACCCTTCGTTAATCGGCCGAATATTAACCAATCCAAATATGTATATATGGCGGTGCTAACTCAGCAAATTTCACCTCTGGTAATTACCAGAGTTAAGGCCCGACCATGCAGTTATGTGTCGTAAGACGTTAACGTAACAAGAGAGCTTCCCATACAATTTCTATTTTTTTAAAGATGCTAAACTTTAACGAAACGGCTACACGGCAACTATGTACGTGATACATAAGAAAACGAAAAATTGTAATAATACATTACCAATTTTTTTAAATCTTGACAGCTTGCACAACGTTGAGACAACTGCAAGTACGTACGTATCCCTATATAACTGCATGATTGTGCCTCGAGCAGTGTTCGTAAAGTAACAAATGATTGATAAAATACCTAATTTGTAAATTGGTAACAAATGTAAATGTTACATGACGTTTCTTACCAATATTGATATTTTTTTTTTAACCCATAATGGTTGTCGCCAATTCGCCATAATTCTGAATATGTATGTCTTGTGATGGGGTTATTTCTGTTAAACTGAGTTGGACGGAATCGTATTAATTAGCGTGAGTTTTATTTGTCCCTATGCAAAGTATATCTTAAATTCTTATTATAATCCACGTAACTACGTTATTTCTTCAAATATTTTAGTAAAGATAATCTTATTTTAAGTCAAATTTTATTTTTAATCTTTTTTGACTTATAAATTTTTTCCGATCTCCTAACAAAATATCGAGAAAATCATCAAAATATGCAATTCAAAGCTGGGTATTCTGAAAGACAATTTTTTAATGGGAAATGAAGCTTGCAGAATATCCAGTTTTGAGTTGCACAAATTGATGAATTTCTAAATATTTTGTTAGAAAACCGAAAAAAATGTATAAGCCAAAAAAGATTGGGAATAAATTTTACTTCAAATGGAGTTACCACTATTAAAATATTTCAATAATTATTGTAGTTTTGCTGATTATAGTAAGAATTTTGAAGGTATTTTGCGTAGCCAAAAATAAAACCCACGCTACGTTACTGGCTACATTTATTTAATTTGCTACATTTGTTACAAATGTAACAAATTCGAAAAAAGTCTTACTTTAACAATACTGCTCATGAGGTGGTGCATGCAGACTGTCCAAATATTCAAAATGATTGAATTAAATTTAAACATTTTTTTGTTGGCCATTTGTTCACCGTTTTTTTTCAATTATATTTTATTCATATTGTGGAAGAAATATTTTGTGTTGCAATGTCTGCGTTTGACGGGTATGAAATTTGGCGCATACACATAGTGATCTTCAATAAACGTAAAGAAAAAACCTGTCCAGTTGATTTTTAGGAGCAGTTGATTGTTGCATTATAAAATAAATAAAATTTTCAATATGAATAAAAATATAATTGAAAAAAAAGATGAAAATTAATAAATCTCCTACATTTTCATCATAATATCGTTTTTATTGATTAGTAATAATTTAAAAAAAAATTAAGTTATGATTGATTGAAAACAATATTAAAATGTTGTCGAAGCTTGTTTTTTATTTTTATTATATAATAACCCGCACAGATTTATATAGACAATTTAATATTAGGTAAGCACGAGGCAAGCATATAAATTGTAATTTTCCTAAAATGAAAAAAATAAAAAACCATTTTCTCGAAGAACGAAAAACCGTTCTATTAAAATTTATGATTCTGTTAGCTTTTGAAAAAAAAAAAAAACATTTTATCTTTTTTTTTTGAGTTTGAGTTTAACCATATTCATAAAATGAATTCAAATATCCTAAGCCATGTGGCTTTTGCTTTTATTTAACGTTTGCCAAATCTACGGAATTGTGAAAAGAGAGAGCGTTTACGACTTTTTTTTTTCTTCCTTCTAATAAAAATATGTTTCCTCACATTCCTTATGGATATAAAAGGGATTCTTAATGTTGTTTATCTTAATTTAGAGTTGTTTGGATATATTTTTTTTTTCTTTCTGGGAAATCATATTGAACAGTTAAATATCCTTTTTATTGGATAGAATAGACTGGGGAGTAATTTTCTCTTTATGTGGTAAAGTCGAAAATAAACTCACCGCAATAAAAGAAGAGTAAAAACATCTATAGTTTTGGTTTTTATTTGTCCTTGATCTTGGTTGGTCACTGTGCATAGAAGATACATAATAGAAATACAAGTCTGTATTAGGGTGGATTTGGTAAATTTGTACATAATACTAAGTAGAGAGGGGTTTGTAGGTCGTTTTTTGAGTAAAAATTTTGTGTACATTTTTGGTTTTTTTTTAGTTCAAATAACAAATTTTTGGTTGGTTTTTTTTTTTATTTTTGGCCATCCTCATCTACCTGAAGACGCATAAGGTAAGGCAAAATCAAAATTTAAAAAAAAACTCCCTTTTTTTTATCATACCCACCCATTTTTACAAAAAAAAAATAATCAAAATTTGTCATTTTTTTTGTACAAACTTTAAACACCTCTAAATAAAAGATGGAGGACAAGCGGCGATTTAAAAACTCAAAATTTTAAAAAAAACTCCCTTTTTTTATCATACCCACCCATTTTTATACCCGTATGATGTTAATCGAAGGGTATTATAACTTTGGTACGGAGTTTGTAACGCCCCTTAATACTC
>JANSTT010012223.1:0-71932 GCA_026745375.1 Platyura marginata | reverse complement strand
AAAAAATGTGCAGCATCTCCTCTACGATTAAAAGTAAAGTGAATATGTTAAAATCTTCCAGATCATAATCTATTCTGCCTGATTCTGGATTTCATTTGCTCAATTTTCATCTCTAACTTGCTCTAATGGGATTTGATGGTCCCAAAACAACTTTCTCCACTATATATGAAGAAATTTAATATTGTTGAAGTTTTGGGTGAATTTACATTCAGAAAAGTTAAAAAATGAGTTTTTTTAAAAAATAATCATATATGAAGGTCACGTACAGTATATGTGTGTAATTTGTAATTAAGTAGGTAAATCAATTTAAAAGAGTGATGAATTTGTTGAAAAACTTTCATGAGAAATATTGTCTAATTTTCTCGATTTTTCTTTTTCTCTGGAATAGCTAAAATATAAAATAAATTAATGGTTTACAATAAACATTGTGTATAAGGACTTGGTATTTAGTTCGACAATTATGACATGGTTTAACTCCTTTGACATTGGCGTCAATTAATTAATATACTAATTATTGAACATCCAAAAAATCCTCCAACTCTTTCCTAACCTCCATATAGATAGAAGTACATATAAAATTCACTACTACCCCAGTAGTAGGTATAATATTATGTCTATAGTTGTGTATATACCCCAACCGCTCATATAATTTTATTTTTATTCTTTATTTTCGAAACTATTGGAATTTTTAACATTTTTAATTAAAATTAATTGAGTTTTTCACTTTTTTTTTATTTATTATTTTTATCTATTTTCTTCTGAAATATTTATTTTTCAATTTAGCAATAGTAAAAATATAAATGTCCAATCTTCCGTATAATAAGGAACTTTCTTTTTCGAAAAAAATATAATTTTCTCTGTCGTCGGAATATAAAAAGTTTTTATATGAAACTACAATAAATTCTCCCATTCCCAATTGAACGGAAATTGCAGAATGCAGCTACATATGTATATACATACCTGATGATGATTTATGGAGAATAATAACAAATAAAAGTGCAACTTTTATCTATCCAGTTTGTATATGAACTGTACACAGTGTGTAGTGGAAACGTAAATTTGTAATAAAAATTTTCTAAACTTTTCTTTGTAGATATATAAAATAATATTTAGAATATTAATTGGTTAATATTGGTTTTACAATTTTTATTTATTGTTACATACGAGTATCATATCATAAATTATTTAAGACATTGACAATTTGAAATATAGACACATCCAATCTGTAATTATTTTGAAATATCTTTTAAATAAAAATCTAAATATTATTTGGAATATTATTAATTTAATTTTGGAAAGACATTGCCAAACAACCAAGACATTTTTGGACGAAAATACCTAAAATATGTGGACAGATATATTCATGAATGCTTATACACATGTTATATAGTATATGTATGTATGTACCGTACAATGTACATAAAGGACGATAAATGGATGTCGTTTCTACAAAGACCCAAATTGAATTAAAACTCTTCTCCACCAGCAGCGATGTGAATCTAGCAAAAACAGGTGTAATAAAAATAATGTGGTACAATTTCTCAAAAGAAAAGGCGATCTACCTAGGTAATGTTCTCTTTTCTGTATATATGTTGCCTATATAATTGATAGGTGATTGCCTGTAATTTATCATTTATATAGCGGCTATTATCCGTTTAGTTGGTTTTTACCGGAAGTACAAAAAACAAATAAAAGTTTTATAAAAGAGGGATAAATTATACACAAAATAAAAAGATTAATTTAAGACGTATATCCTACTTACTCAAGTAGGTATTTGATATTATAAATTTTATGGTCATATAACTGGAAGAAAAAAGTAAGAAGAATACCACCCACATTATGTACATAATCTCAAGTAATGAACTGAAACTAACTTACGTCTTAATAGAGGAATATTTATCGTCTCCAAAATCACATTAATCAATTTACATTTACACTAAAGGCTTGGCCGATATTATTCTTAAATTTAAAATCAATAACTCAATTTGACAATTTGGTTTCAATAATAAAAATGGTTTTCGAAGATCAGGCTAACATATGACAACTATTGACCGAGTCACAGACGCTATATATACTTACGTGGCACTGTTTTTCTTTAAAAGACACAAAACAAAACTAATTGGAAGTAAGAAATAAGCTAAATCTTTTTTAAATTCATTAATTTTATTTGAATTATCGTTAAATCTAGTTTTACCATATCAAACGGATACATTACAATTACCTACATTAAATCCTTCTATCATAATCTCATCACATACTTTATACCAACCACAAATACATTAAATCTAAACGTAAAAATCAATTTCATTTTATATAATGTGGGAAAATCTGTTGTGCTATACAAAAGAAAAAAAAAAAACCTTTTCCTGGTAAAGTATAGAGAGTAACCAAAAAAACCACCTTCTCTATACACTTCAAATAATTAAATCGCTACCGTAAAATATTGACAGGTAAGAATTTACCCCACATACTATACAATAGCAAAATTGGATAATAAACCAATCCTCAAATACCTACTTTTCTGGAATATTAAATCAAACAATATGCGATTGTGTGTACGATGTACGTATATATATATATGTGTGTGTGTGTGTATATCTGTTTTATTACCTATATGGATACGCATAAAATCAAATAATAATATTAACAATACCATACAACAGTGCGAGGAAAATCATTTTTCACCCATATACCATATTAGGTACATATAAGATTTGCTCCTTGCTGGCAATAAATTTGATGCTTCGTATTTAGTATAAGGTACGAGTTACGTACAAAAAGATTTTCGAGACACTTTGAATCTATTAAGCTTTTCATATTCTATTCGTTACATGGATGATGATGGGTGGTGTTATGATGAGTGTTATATGGATACGAATTTACATACACAACGGTATTTATATAAGATATGGTTACAAAACGATATAAAGACTTATTTTGTTATATACGCACAGAGATTTTGTAGATTTAAAACAGATTACCTATAAAATATTTCTATTTCTCATTTAAATTTTTGAAAATGTGCCATTAAATCTAATTCGTGTATAAATTAAACAACGTGTAATGTACCCTACCCCTCTATTTTGCATTACTTAAATTATTATTTCAAAAATGTCTAAGACTAATTACATTTCAAACTCACTTCACATATGGAGTTATCTGTAATATATAAAAAATTCAAAATCGGTAGCCATTTTTGAAATTTTCTGTATTTTTGCCAAATATTATTGAAATTTAACTTTTTTCCTTGTCGACGGGTTCAAATTCGCCCGAATAATTTTTCTTTTATTTTAATTCTGGCAGGATGAAAATGTAAAAATTAAAAATAACCAGACGTGAATAGATGTTAGAAGGTTTTTACAGGCGAATTCTTCTAAATACCGACGGCCGTCCATGCCAAAATAAATAACCTTGAAAATCATTAAAAAATTAAAGATTCACCCTTTAAAAATCGATAAATTGTAAAGTAAAGTATTGCCGTCAGGAAAAAGCTCTCTCAAAATAAATTGAAAATATGTACTTAAGTAAACTCTATATGCACTTGGAGGACATGAAAGTAGCTTTAATGTCACAGACTGACGATGTCTAACTTTCTCTAAGTATAAAATAAGATTTTAAAAAGAAAATTGCAAATGCACCGTAAACCTTTCCTTATGTAAACCCGTAAGTTTCGATATTTTCTTTTAAGCTTGAAATTTTAGCAAATGTTCTTTTACTCTGATTATAACATTTAAGATTATATTCGTATAGTTATTTTATAGGATGGGCCGATTGAAAAATTGAATTTATTGAAATTTCAAAAAATAATCAAATTTGATAGCGAAAAAGTTTTGCAATTTTACTTAATTTTTATATTGCCCATTTTTTTTGAGGTTTTTTGCAAAATTTCGATATTTTATTACGGCCCACCCTAGTATTTATATTAATAAATATATGTACGTAGGAGTGAATAAGACAACAAAATACCTAATGGAAATTATCAGTTTCGAACTTTGATTGCATTTAAATCTTGCTTCTCATTACTTCTTGTGCCATCTGAATTTGTTCTCAGCAGACTTTTAGGTATACTCTTTAAATTTCAATCGGCTAACTTTCATAAAATGAATTATGTCCAGTACATCCTATTGTATATACATATATACAGTTTACGGTTATACTTTCTATATACATAGATCTTTCTTAAAATGATAAGAGTTAAGAAAACTTATAAAGCGCTTTATATATGAAACTGCTTTAAATTAATTGCTTAATTTTGAGTGAAAATTGTATAATTATTTCCTGTTTCTACTTGAAAACTCACTTTCTAGGATTATTTTAGCGATGTCCAAACTTCCTCATATATTAGTATATACTTAGTATAGGTCTGTTTGGATAATTGTTAGTATAACCAGTAAATTGTATAAATTTCTGTGAACAAATATACTTTAACTCTAAAACCTTTTTAAAATATTTATGCTGCTATTTCGAGTACATAACTATGTACATAAATAAAATATTTAGTGCAATTGGTTGTTGCATATATTTTAGTTTTTAAGAAGCTTAGTGAAATAAAATAATCCCTAAAACGGTTATTTAGTATTTTATTTTTATTAGGATTATAGTAGCAGTTTGCCATTGATTTAAACTCGATTTTCAACTCGAATTTTTTGAGAACATGTTGAAAGTAGTGAACTATTTATGTATATAAAAGTAATTAAGTTATGCTTCATGAAATTGTCTGGAATCTGAATGTTATATATTATAATGAATTTTTAAAATTATTTGTAGCTATATAAAGCTTAATTTCAGCTTGAAATATTCTTTTTTTGGGCTATTTTCTATAGTACTATACAATAGGTTTTTTACCTTTTTCTTTCATATCCGAAAGTAACGTCTTATCTTTTTATTTTTGCTAAAAATATTTTTGACTGTGTAGGCACAACCCCCTAACTTTAAGCATTAAAATGTAAATTAACATGAACAGAGACAGAGAATTTTTTCAAAAAAAAAAAAAAAAAAATGTGAAAATTGATTTCCATTATACTTTATTGATGTTATTAATACCTTTTCGAAATGTTTAACATAGAGACATACATACTGTTATTAATACACTCAAGGAACATAACGTTGTATTAAATGTGATTTAATATTTTAGAGAGGGAGAGAGAGAGAGAGAGAGAGTATATCGTCATCAAATTGCGCTTCAGGGTAACATTATTTGCATATTTTTGAATAAAGGAATCTTTGTACAACTCTGACTAACAGCTTGCTGAATATAATATCCTCTGAATATATATATATATATATATATATATATATATATACACATATACAGTATATATATGTAAACATATTGAAGGAATTTGAGAAGTTATTTTCAAATAAATATTTTTTTTTTTTCATAAGGACTCTCATACATTTTAGAATGTTCTAATAAGATAAAATATTGTGAGTTTAATATTTTACCTTTTTTTCTTCATTTTCTGTATATGTATACATTTTGTATTTTTTCGTCTTTTTCCCCCACTAAATATAGAAAATATTTATATTTATTTGAGATATTTTATTGTTTCTTTGTACATATACCAAATATTATCTCTATATTACAAATATTTATTGTATATTTTCAGGATCAGTACGTATTCCTATGCATTTATCAACATGCCATAATTCTACAGCAAATGCCAACTTTGTCTCGAATCATGGAACTGGACAAATTTTAAACAACGAACACAATCAACTGACACGAACAAATAACAGTCAAAGGTGGACATCAAGAAAATCAGTATCCTGACAAATTGCTGTTAATAATGGCAAAAAGGATGAAACTATTTTCAATGAACCATCAGTAGTTGAAGTACCATCAAAGCAAGGACGAACATGGATATAGTTAATATAATTATATACTAGCATCGAAGACATAAAACAAAAAAAGTTTCACAATTTTTTGGTTGTTATTTATTTCACAAAATAATGTGGAACGTATAAAAATGCGAAAATGTCCAGTTATTTTTAATTGCTATAAGTATTTATATTTATACCTATAAGAGCGTATAGCATCAAAGGGTATTATAACTTTGGTAAGGAGTTTGGAATAATCACTGTAGAAAAAATGGGTTTTTCATCTTTCTCGTGAATTTTTAAATCGAATTAAAAATGTCCGTCCGTTTGTCAATTTTATTTAATTTCTAGGGTTTTTAAGGACAAAGGCATAGATAATAATTGATTTTTTTTATTTTTTTTTTTTTTTTTTGATAGACCAAAATGATCTGTATAGCTACTCAACTTGTATGCTTTACATTCCATTTTACATTATTTTCATGTGTTTTAACTTTTAAAACTTATTACATTTCCATACAGGTAGTCAGTCGAACTGCCTATACTTTTATGTTGGTTTTTATTTTATTTTGTTTTTTTATTTATTTTTTTTTTCTTGTGTTTTTCATTCAAATTTTTGCTTTGTTATTTTGGTTGTCCACACCACATCTCAACCGTGCCATATATCATCATACCGTCTATCCATCATCAGAGCAGCATGTGTTACCCAATTTTATTTTTTATTTTTTTTTACCAAATAAAAAATGTTGATTTCTACAGAACTTTTATCTTTATGGGAACGGATTTTGAAATTGCAATTTTACATATAGCAGAAAAGAAAATGTTAATAGATAGTTTGGAGCCACCATTTATACCTTATACAAGACTACGAATTTCGACTAGATCATTTTGTAAATCCATATTAGTTTTGTTGATTAATTAATTATGATTAAGGAATAATTAAGAATAGCATGGTTCAAATATATAATAACTGATAGCTGACATCTCGCATATTAAGTGCATTAATTTCATCTCATTTTTATATAAAATCCTGATTTTAAGAGTTCCAATTTCAAAATAAATTTGTTGCAATTTTTGCTTTCCTTTCAGTTTTTTTTTTTTTTTTTTTAAATAGGAAGATCCGCAGAATTGGGTAACTCAAGGAGAAATATAGTAAAATAATATTAAAATATATTTTAAATTTTGGCTATACCATCATCGGTTAGATATATAATCGCCTTAACACTTATGTAGACATGGTTCAATTTCCTTCATTTCAAATTATCCAATTTTATGCGGTAGTGGCAAAAAATATGTATTCAACATAAAAAGAAAAAAAAAAGAAGAAAAAGAAAAGTGGTATCCTTTTCCTATGTATTATATTATTATCTATGTATTCATATGTAAATATATAAATAAGTGTATACTTATTCATAATACCTAATATACTCTATGTACCCATGTTTCATTTGCAAAATTTATTTTAGAAAAGATACATCAAGAATATCCAAATTGAAGAATCAGGCCTTATTCAAATTCCAAATAAAAATCTTTATATTGAAAATCGAATAACATCCATGACAGAGAGGCAATATTTACTTTGGCATGCAAATTTTTAATCAATTGATTGGAAAAAAAATTCGTATTCGACTAATTTCCGGTATATATACATACATACATATGTATATAGGTATATTGAAGGAGATGATAGATCGAATATTCTGTATATGGAATTGAAAGATGATCTCTTAAGTTAAGTGGGTTTTTTATTGGTTCCGTTTGGAACTTTCATAGAGAATAATAAAACAACTTCTTTGTTATGTCTATCTCTTTTATTAGTTCTTAATAAAAATAATAATTTAGGCATTCGGTGGGAATATAACAAAAAATAATATAAATAGTTTGTGATCCGTATTGGGCAACATAACTACGGCAAAATATAAATAAAATCGAAAATCAAAATAATTATTACATTAGAAATTTAAGGACTACAAAAATTAGGAGCTGGTACTATAATTTATCAATAAAACCCTTAAAGATTTGTAGTTCAATATATTTGTTGAAATTTAAAGTTTGAAATATTTTAACTAAGTAATATAAGTACAACTAATAGAGTTTACATATATTTAATTAAAATTGACTTACAATCTATATATGTATGTATATGTATATAAGAAAGTAACTTATTAAAACTTCAGAAAAACAAACTTAGGAAAACACTCATAATTTTATGTCAAACACTAAAAACGATATGCGGAGTGTTTGCAAATCGTTAGCAGCACTTGTTAAGCTTTGAGTTTAATATTGTCTTAAATATTGATTTTAAACTTTCCAAACAATATTTACAAATTTAATAAAGTCTTTCACGATTTTATCATTGATAATAATTACGGTGGAAAACCATCGCTGTAATCAAAAAATAAATATTCAACAGAACGCTATCCCGACCATATCTTTAGCACCTAAAATTTGTCCAATGATTAATGAAATTGATATCGTTTCCATTGAGTTATATAATGAAACAACATTTCAATGTTTATGCTTTCGGTACTTCCTACATGAAAAGATGTTGTTGGCACAATTTATTTTGCTTGAGGCAGTTGAAAGATAACAAACTCCTAAACTCCTATACTCTCTCGTTGTCATTAATCACTGTTAGAAATTAAGTTCATAACATTTTGTTCTATATGCCAACGTTCAGAGTATGCTTTTTGTCTAAATAATTGTCTTTTCGTATTTAATTTTGAATATTTTTTTACTCCCACCCGCTTAGTTATATGAATTTTAAAGATTTTATTATTGTACATGTTGCATAGTAGGGGGCAAAAAAAAATCGATTTAACGACTACATACATAAATGCCGCATTTTCTAGAAATCTCTTATTTTTAGAGGTTACAATATTTTTTATTTGTGCGGTAAAGATAAAAAAAAAAAAAAAATTAAAAACACAAAAAGTAGAGTGTAGAGCCAAAGCCAAAACAAAAAAATGTTTTAAATTATTTCGGCTAATCCCATACCTCACCTCCTCGGAGCTTTATACATAGCACTACTATTGAACACCCTGTACAAGTCCGATATGTATGAGAAAAAAAAATAAAAATACCAATACTCCATTTACAAAATTAATATTTATGTATGATTAACGTAATAATATAAATCAAACTTCCAGAAGCCTTCAGGCAGTTCAAATGTTCAAATTTAATATTATATAATTTGAAGGGGTGTTTTATTAACACATAGATAAATAAATATTTTTGATTGAATATAAATTTATCACAACCGACAATTAGTAGCAATTTAAACAAAGGAATTGTGGAAGCTAAATGTAGTATGAAGCGTTTATTAAGCGTAAATAAAACTATTTTTCAAAATGTCTAGGTACTTTGATTTTGATAGGAGTGTGATTTTTTATGAATTACTTTACTTAGACCTAATGTATAGTACTCCAGTTATATTTATCTCAATTGATCTGATGATCTCTTTTTTTGTGGAAAAATGTAACACTTGAAGTGTTATTTTTACAGAAACCTTACAAATAAATGCTCGCTATTTCACCTCCATTTAAGCAATGCTATTTTTTTAGATAATGTCATTATTAGACTGTTTTTAAGCGCAATCCAACTACCCGGGCCTCAGATTCAAATTAACATACCAGAGAAAAACATTTTCATATTTTACCCCAGTCGGACTTGAACCCGGGACCTCCCGCTCCAATAATTAATTTTTTTTTACAAAAGTAAAGAAGGTACTTGAAGGTAAAGAAGGTTCCTTGACATTACAAGTCACACCTTAAAGTTGTCAGATCTACCATAATAGTGTAAATTGTAACGTTCACTAACTACATTATTGCGAGTATGTACAACGTTTTATATTTATTTAATGTTTCAAGAGCCTTTCCATAATCTATTCTTCCAACTTTTAATTTTATCCCTTCGACCGAACAAAAACTAAGGCATTATTTGTTGTGTATTATTTTTAAAAAAACCAATCTTCTGTTTTATTGGCTAATGATGATTATTACAAATTATTACAAACTTCTTATTAATTATTTTGAAAAAAAAAAAATATTTAAATAACTGGATCAGTCGCTTCTAATCTTGGACATCTAATCTCCAATTTAAATTATCCAATCAGATATATAAAATAAATCAATATTTATCAAAAAATAAATAGTTTTAAGTCACAGAATATAATTATAAAAAAAAAAAAAATCAAATTTAATAAGAAAATAACTTAAGTTTTAATAATGGACCAAAACTCTTTTATTTTTATTTGTATTTTTAACACAAAACTATAACTATGTATAATAAAGCTTTCGATATGTAAATTAAATTTAATTAAAAAAAAAAAAATGAAAAACATGAAAGCTTTAAAATACAAAGCTCTCATTTTGATATACATCTCATAATTTTCTGTATGTATATACCTAGTTTAACAGAAATTATTGTTAAAATACTCTCACGGAACATGTAAAATAATTTATAAAGCTGATATGTAAATACACACCACCTTTCAAGAATTTAAATTATTCTAATTATATCATTGGGCTACATTTTTTTTTTTTTATAAATGTGTTATATATATTTATATACATATAATATATATATAAATATAAATATCTACATAAATGTATGTATAAAAAAAAAATCCTTTTACATTTAAATATTTAATGATATTAAATAAATAATGATCTGTAAATATAAATTATATGAGAATAGCGTTCTATTTAGTTTTATTAAGCAAAGAATGTTGTCAGTCATAGTCAGTATTTAAAAAAAAAATAAATCCAATTTTAAAAGGACTGACTGATCTACGGATCGGTTGTTTCGTACTTTGGCGAGGATTTACAATCACTTGGGTGTATATAGTGAAATTTCGCCACATCATCCTTTTTGGTGTATAGTGGCTGTCCTAAGAATTCTTTCATAGTAAAAAGGGACATTTTTCTCATTCATTTGTTAACTTTAGTAATAAATATGTATAGTAAATTTTTTGGTCAGAAAACGATGATAATAACGGTCTGTCTTCTGCACATAAACAATTCTTGTACACTTTTTTCTGTTGCTATAATAATTGACTGTACTAAAGGCAACATTTTTTGGGAATTTTTTTTTTAAATCATTGTAAATACAATTCATAATAAATGTTTTATTTTACTAAAAATTGTCGTTTTTTTTCAATGCACTAATTAGAGAGCTCTAATTACACTAAAAATAAAATAATTAAAAGATACCGAAATGAATGGAATATTCTGTCTGAATGAGAAAAATCTTAAATGATGACAGATGATTAATGATCACACGATAAATCTTTATTTGCGACAATATGGTGTGACTCTTGACGAAATAACAAACAACTACTTTACTAATTTGTTCGTATAGGATTATGTAAGTTTATATTAATGGCCAAGCTTTTATTGAAAGTTATTTATGTGACTGTAGCCAATAAGTGTCTTCTAAAAGTAAAATATAAATATCTCCAATAAATTGAAGTATTTATAGTTAAGTATTCACACTTATTTATCATCTAGCAATTAATTTTGATTAGAAAAGAAAAACACTTTTTATCACGCATATTGAAACTTTTTCAAAAATCCCGCTATTAACGTGGCCATCTTTGATGAAAATGAAAAGTGATACTAATTTTTTCTTTTATTCCGACAATGTTGGTGCCTCTGGAAGAGAGAACGAACGAGAGAGTAAAAATAAAATGGCAGACATAGTGACTGACAGCCGACATTTTTTATAAATAGAAAAAAAGTGAATTTTCGGCATGTAAAAGTTAATTAATTAAGACTTTACTCCTTTATTGTTGTTGTTAAATGTGTTGTGTATAAATATATAAAACATTGATTAATTAAACTTAAAAGTTAAACCAAACAACAAGACTGGTAAGTTTTCTGTAAATATTTTTCGAATTAAAACTTATAACCTGAAGATCCCTAACCGGTCTAGCCCAAAGAACAATTAGTAATTGTTTCTATAATATATTATAAATAGTAGCAGTATCTAGTATCTTACATTTGCATATTCATCTACTTATATATAACATTATTACTGAATAACTGATAACATAACCTAAAATTGTGAGCACCCAAGTAATTAGCAGCTCATCGATTGTTATGATCTCATTAGTTCTATATCACAAATAATATTAATACAAAAAGAGGAATAAATGTCTTATCATTATTCTTTCTTTTCTATAGGATTTTTTGCAATGGCAGACAAAATATTCTGCTTGCCTCACACATAAATTATAATGACTTTGGTTTTGCCCGGAAAGACGTTTTCTCAAATAGTATTTCTAATAGTTGATAAAATTTCTTGACTTGACTAATGTTAAAAAAGTAAGTTTTGTTGTCTTTAAAAGCGGGATACAATGTCTATCCTAATTATGTTCATAAATAAATGCGATTTCCAATCTCTAGACCTAGAGCGAATCAAGCAATTTTGGAATATAATTTGTTGACAGAAATGTGTACCGAATTGTGCTGTTGTGTAGTGTTTTTTTTAATATTTTGGTTGTGCCTTAATTTTCGATTATTAAGTACAAAAAAACAAGACCAAATAAAGAACCTTAAGAAATTTGAAGTAATGTAAGTATCGAATCTTTAATCTATAATTTTGCATATTACTCGAAATATAATTCAATAAAACCTAAAACAATATTTCATTTTAATTACTTTAGATCCCATAAAAATGTTTCAACAACTGAACTCTGTACGGATAGCATCAAAAATCGTTTCGAACATTTTCAAAACAAATTCTATTCACACATCGTCAAACGAACACAAAACATACGAGAAATGGTACAACAAAATATGGATACCACATGCCGTCGTACCACCATACAATCATATCGTACAAATTGGTGATCCAATTTTACGACTAAAATCTGTTCCAGTTCCATCGGATGCAATTACTAGCAATGAAATTAAACTCTTTGTAGATAATATGATTAGAGTTCTTCATAAATACAAAGCTGTTGGATTGGCAGCGCCACAAATTGGAATTTCTCTTCGAATTATTGTACTGGAATTTGCCGAAAGACTTAAAGAGGAATTTTCCAAAGACGCCTATAAAATACGACAAATGGAAACTCTACCATTGACTGTATTGTATTTTCGTTCTTTTACCTCTTCACATAGAAATTTTTTTTTTATTATTTTAGGTGTTAATCAATCCGGAAATGAAAGTTTTAAATTACAATAAAATTAATTTTGTCGAATCATGTGAAAGTGTGCGTGGCTTCTATGCTGAGGTGCCAAGATATGAGGAAATTTCACTAAGTGGTTTTGATCGAAATGGCCAGACTCAGGAATTGATTTTAAAGGGTTGGGGTGCCAGGATTGCTCAACATGAAATGAATCATTTAGACGGAGTTGTGTATACAGATTTAATGGATAGAAAAACGTTAACTTGTTCCTGTTGGCAAGCTGTTAATGCCAGAGAAGGTCGTCTTACTATTCCGTTTAGTGCGTAGTCTCTATGATAAGACAACTTGTTCGTGATTATTAAACAAATTGGAGTATGTAAGTATTTATAAAAACTTAATTTTCATTCAAAAATGTTTATGGCTTTAACTGTTTCTGACGTAGGAATTAGTATTAAGTTCAGAACTCCAAGACTAAATACAGTTTAGAAAATTCTAGAATCGCATAGAATTGGCTTCGCGAAGAGTCTGTTCCCATCGAATAACAAATCTCGTTTTACAATAAATAATTATTTTATAAAAATACGAAATCATAAAAAATTACAAATTTACAATTCTGTTGTTTCCAATTTTCTACTTAATACTTGAGCGCTATTTGTCAATTTGTCGATTTGTTGGTAAACATTAAATGGGCTCAAGTTATTCTGTGTAATAAATCCATTAAACTGTTTACTCGTTCCTCCACCATATGTCTCATCAGTCAGTACATTTTCATCCAATGAATCAGGTCCTTCAATGCCACCCGGATGACTTAAATCTTCATCATTTTTAAACCAATCATTGGCATAGGCCTTCAACCACATTGGATTGCTACCTTCCATACTGTGTTTATTTGTATTTGGCACTCTGGTCGTAATATCACGGGTAGTTATATCAGATGATGATGGTACTGTACAGAATGTTCGAGATACAGTTTGAAATGTTACTAAGATTTCACAAAACTTACCGTAAGCTTTAACGGATGCCGCCCTTAATTGTCTCTTATAAGCCTTCCGTTGTGAGAAGCACATTGACAGAACCACAACCAACAGTGTGCTGATAAATAAATTGACAAAAATCAACCAAAGTATTGTATGGCTTTGTGAGAGTTTACTGGTTAGCAGTAATGCTTCAGACGGTTGAGTATCAAGAACGTTAAACTCCTAAAAAGTAATTATTTAGTTGTTTCTACAAGAGCACCACAAAACCTTATCTTGAACCTTAAATAAATAATCTAATTTTTCGACATTTTCATCAATTAAACGAAGAACTTCGGATACTTCCAAAATAGAATTATCACGCCTATCCACTAGATGCATATAAAGATCGGTTTTGGTTTTGTCCACAGATCCATCTCGATTTTCGTGAACTTTAAAATCGTCAACATTTACAATGGCATTAGTAACGTTGCTCAGTACACTAAAATTATAAGAATTTTTCTTGTTATTAGTGGAATTAAGACAATTTTCTTGTCATACTCTCTAAATATGTCCAGCCGATCACGAATCTGTGGTGGCTGCTGACGCAGCACAAATCTAACACGTTGATCTTCCCTTAAGAGATATATGAATACATGGGCTACATCTTGTAAACCGTCTGTGTCATTGGCTAGTACCTGCAAGAATCAAATTTTAATTGCCCTGACAATTCACTACATTCAGATCACATAATTACCATAAAATCGAAATATCCCTTCATTCCTTTTTGTGGATCAAAATTCAACAATACAGCACCAGTATTTCTATCTATCAAAAATGGCGGCTTACTCAATTGTTCCAATCCTTCGGTTAGTGTTTCGTGAATATCTCCAATTTGATAGTATTGAATTTTGGCATTGATCCCATCATCAATATCGATAGCCTTGACATGCATAATGGTAATTCCAAAATCGGCAGCAGTTGTTACACCACCGGTAAAAATGTCCGATACAAATTCCGGTGCATTATCGTTAATATCTTCTACATAAACGATCACTTGTACAAGAGTTCCATCTTCATTTAGTAGCCCGCTGACTAGACTCTGAAATTGTGGCAGATCTTGATCGTCACCTCTTTTATCTACATCTGATTGAATATTACGAAGACTTCGTGAATGTTTGTATCTATTGAACCAATCGATTTTTTGATTATGCGTCCTGGTTAGAGCCGAGTGATAGGACATTTTGTCTGGATCCGAAATTGTTGGTAAAATTAAGTTTGTTGGTTTTTTACTGCAATCTTCTGTGGCTTTAACAATTAGTGTGTGATTTGATTTGATTTCTCGGTCCAATTCTTGAAGAATCTTAAGCGAACAATTTAAATTAGAATTGAATTAGAATAGGAAATCAATTTAATTACTGTTAAAATATGGAATTCGGGATCTAAATGGAATGTTTCATCTTCATTACCGTACACTATGAAATAACATACTACACTTGGTGGATCATCCAATTCATCAACTTCATCTCTATCAACGGTATCGGGTAATTTAATTTTTTCCACTCCCGGTTTCTTGTGCTCTAGAAAATCATAGCTTTAATTTAATCTCCGCTAGAGTTGACTACTAAGAAATACTTACCGGTAAAATTAACCGTTAGTTCATCAATCAAAAATTGTGGTTCGTAATCATTGACATTTCGGACGTAAATTGTCAAATCTAAATCGGTGCTCAAAGGTGGAATTCCTTGATCGTAGGCTTCAACACGGATCTTTAAATATGTTTAAAAAAAACACTGCACTATTTTCCTTGATCATTCATTTTTGATTGTCCTTACCTCATAAATTTTTTGTCTCTCTCTATCTAGCTCCAATTTTACTGTTATTGTTCCAGTTTTCTGATCTATCGCAAACGATCGATAATTTCCAATGGGATCTTGTTTCAATCGATAGAGAACAGCCGCATTAATTCCTACATCATGGTCAACAGCGCGAACTTGAATTATTGGCGTTCCTATAGTAGCGTTCTGAAAATAAATTCCGAAATTATGTAAAACATCATGAAACTTCCTCAATTTTTACCTCTGCCACTCGAATAGTAACATTATTTGCTGGTGACACAAAAATTGGTGCATGATCATTAAAGTCCAATACAAAAATATTGACATTAGCTTCGGCTATATTTTGTGGCGTTCCCAAATCTCTAGCAGTTACCTGAAGCGTATAATTGCCATAGTAATTTTGCATTGAATGCCGTGCAAATATTTCAGCATTGAACAGATCTTTTTGGATTAATTTGAAAAAATCTTTTCCATTTCCTCCGGTGATGGCCAGTTCAACTCTTCCATTTGGTGTTCTTGGATCATCAGCATCGGTTACTTTAACATTAGTCACAACATCGGCTATATCGTGATATTCGGAAATCTGAACAACATTCTTTGGAACGTATAACACTGGCGGTGAATCATTTTCGTCCAGAATTTCGATGCTATGAATTATAAGGAATAACTTCAATGTTGTTTAAAATATTTGAAAATGACGAATTACTTACAAAAATTGCTTAAAAGCATTTCGACTCTCTCCACTCAGATAACCAAATTGATAGTTGTCCCAAGCTTCAACAACTATCATATAAGAACTCTTTTCCTCTCGATCTATTTCATCAGCCACCATTAATACGCCCGTATCGGCATCGATCATAAACTTTCCCTGTGAACTCATTTTATCGATCAAAAATGTAATTTTACCAAAATCTCCGGAATCTGCATCCTTTGCCTGAATCATCGCTATCCGTGTACCAATTGGCGAATTCTCTTTAACGGTTAAATTCGAATTGTCACCCACAAAATATGGATTATTATCATTTTCATCAATGACTCGAATAAATATATCGGCCAAAGAAGATCGCGGCGGAACACCGGAATCGGTTGCTCGAACAGTATAGTTAAGCCATTGAAATATTTCATGATCAATTTTGTTGGCAACAACAATTTCCCCTGACTCCGAATCAATTTGAACTAAATCGATAATATCCAATGGACCTTCCAGTGAATAGGTGATTGTTCGATTTTTATCTATATCATATGCGGCCACATGTAATATGGTCACGCCATTTGGACTGTTTTCCGTTATCGATCTTTTGTAGTATGGATTTCGAAATTTAGGATTATTGTCGTTGACATCTTCGATTATTATAGTTATGAAAGCTGTAAAATTGATGTTTAGAATATTCTAATATAGTCGCATAACCAATAAGTTACCTGAATCAATTTGCTTTCCAGTTTCTGACGCAATATCTTCAACAATTACGCCAAGTTTTATTTGTTCAACTTTTTCACGATCAATTAATTTCATTACCTACAAAACGAAAGATGACATTTGGACAAATTTTTTTTATAAAATATATTTTTCTCTAGACTTACTTTTATAGCACCATCCTCGGCATTAATTTGAAACGCATTAACAAAATCATATTCAGATGCTTTAATCAATACACCTTCTTCTGATCTGGCTTCCGATACATTTGGATCCAAATAGTATCTTAATATTGGACTAGCATCTAAATCATGTGCCATTAATTTATAGACAAACGTGCCAACTGCTGTATTTTCTTTTATAGTAATTTTTCCTGGTTCGGAAAATACCGGAGACTTATTATTGACATCCACAATGGATATTTTAACGATAGTCGATGACATTAGTTGCTGATCACCAAGACCACCGTCTAGCGCTAGTACAGATAAAGAGTATTCAGTTGTTTTTGGTGCAGTCAAATCGGGATCTAGACTGGCACCGGTCGCCACAGATATTGCTCCTGTATCTGAACTAATTACAAATTTATCGGAAGCTCCATTCTGAACACGATAGGCAATCACATTATTTGGCGCCGATCCATCTTTATCTATGGCTGTTACCTTGGGAAAATAATTTTAAAAAAATGGTTAGACATAGTTGTACGAGTATGTATGTATGCAAATTAATATACTTGAAGCACAAAACTTCCTCCCGGCACATTTTCTGGTATAGCAATCTCATAAATAATTCGCTGAAATTCTGGTGCATGATCGTTAACGTCATGCAAATAAATAATCACCGATACTTTACTGGATAAACTGGGTACCCCAGAATCTCTAGCCGAAATTGTTAAATTTAATGGTTGAATATTAGCTGGATTCTCTTTCAGTGTGAGAGCTTCAAAATCCATTGGTTGAACCGGTGAAATGAATCCGCTTTTCTTATGAATTGTAAAATTGTGCTTGTACTCTCCTTCGATAATATTATACGTAATGTCACTGTTTCTGGTTCCTTCCAAATCATCATCTTTAGCTTTTACTATTAATGGCATCTCAAATGTCACTGCATTTTCTAGTAATTTTGCTTCGTATTGTTTTTCCAAAAATTTCGGTGCATTATCATTGACATCTTTTATGCTTAGAATTAATTGGACTGTATTTCTATTTCCATGACCCAAATCATCTCTTGCCTCAACCGTTAGATAATGTGTCGAAAATGATTCTCGGTCAAATTCATTTTCACCAAGTGAATGTATTGTTATTACGCCACTTATAGGGTCTAAATTAAGCCTTAAAAATATAATGAAAAAATTAAAATTCAAAATGGCACTAAATTTATCGAACCGGCTCGGGAGATATTTAGAGAACTTAAAGAGGAGGAAAGTAGAGCACATAAATGGTGGAGGGGATTATCACTTATTTGTGATGCCTGTTCTTTACGTTATAAAAGATGGAGCCGGTCAAGTAAATATATTCCAATTTTACTTACAATCGTGCAATACTTCCTCCCAAACTTGTATATCGGATACCTCTAGTACCATAGTTTTCCGAATCTATATCAGTTGCTTGAACTCTACCAATTACTGTACCAACTGGACTATTCTCCAGAACAGCAAATTGATATGGTTCCTCTGTAAATTCGGGAAAGTTATCATTGCTGTCTCGAATATAAATTCTCAATGGAACGGAGCTATATAAAAATTATATTATAGTAATTTATAGTCAGTATTGTGATCAGATACAATATCTACCTCCACTTTCCATTTGTTACAACTTCTTTTGCTACCAGAGTATAATTCATTTCCGATATACTCTCAAAATCTAGTATTTTGTTATTTTTTACACGAATTAGAAATGTCGCTTCGTTAATGGCACGTTTCGGTGTTATTTCAAAAATATGATCCTGAGGCTCTAGGAACAATTCAAATGTTCCATTATTTCCCTAAAATATGGAATAGAATTTTTTTTGGAAAAAAATATATCGAAATTCAAAAAAAATTTATTAAATTACCTGATCATAATCAAAAACACCATTTTTCGTTTCACCAATAAATGTGAGTGGTGTATTTTCCTGAGCACTTTCACTTATTTCAGCCTCATAAAATGAATCCCGAAACGTTGGTATTTCATCATTTACATCTGTTAGAATAATGGTAATTTCTGTTTTTACCGATGGTGGTGGCTAAAAATGTTCCCGGTAATTTTATTTTTTGTTACAGGATTAGTTTACTGATTTTGTACCTTAATTTTCGAATTCTGTTCGGTTGCCATAATTTCTAGAATGTATGCCCCATTTTCTTGATTCTTTGGATCTTCACGATCTAATTTCTGTACGGTATAGACAAGTCCGGAATTTTCATTTATCGCAAACAGACCACTGTCTCCTCTCGAAATTGAATATTTGATTGGATTATTTATTCCACGGTCGCCGTCATGAGCTTTTACTACAAAAAAACATTAATTTTATGTGATTATTGGGAAGATACTAGGCATCGACACCAGAACTAGCGATTCAGTTATAAATAGTTGATAATGAAGTTAAATACTTAGTGACCATATTTCTAGGACATCTATTTAAGAATGGCTTCAAGCCAAATAAAATATCATTACAATACTTACATTGAACAATTTTCGAACCAATCGGAGCATCTTCTGATATTCGTGTAACTGGACTCACAGCCGAAAATACAGGCGGTTGATCCTCTTCATCTTTGACCTTTACTAAAATATCGGCAGTTCCTGTATTAATTGGTCCTTGATTTGCCCGATCCACAGCCAACACTCTCAATTGATACAAATTTTTTCGTTCATAGTCAAGATCTTTGACTAATCTTATGATTCCTTTGCCGTGATGTGTTGAAATTGAAAATACATCATTGTCACCATCAAGTTCTTGTAAATAATAAACAACCTACAAGAAAATTGGGTGGACAAATTAAATTACCTAACAGAGTAAACAGGAAATTCAATAAATACTTGGCCATAAGCACCCTCATCCCGATCAGTTGCTTCAACCGTTGTCAATAAGCCAGGTCCACTATTTTCTGGTACCTCCAATGCCGATTTGTATGGCTTAAAAATCGGTTCATTGTCATTAATGTCTTCGACCAGTACCAGTAAACTTTGTGTTACAAAATTTCCTTCACCCAAACGATTATCGGTTAGCGTAAGAATAATGGAATATTCATCTTTCGTTTCTCTGTCCAATTCTTTGTTGAGGTAAATGTTGGCTTCATTATTTTTGGTATTCTCGATACGTAAAATGTCACTATCAATTGAGTAGCGTACACCAAATGTTAGACGATCACCATCCGGATCATATCCTTTTAATTTGTATATTAGAGATCCTTTAAGAGATTGAGAGAGAGAGAGAAAAAAGTTTAAAAAAAAAGAAAAAATTGAAATGAAAATTAACTTACCAACTGGTGTTTCAGGTCCTTCCTTAAGTCTAAGAACAATTTCCGATTGACCTTCTTCTATTAGGAATTTCGGAGGTCGATTGCATAACACTGTACTTATGCTAAAGCTTAAATAAACGATTAATGCTAGATGCAAATGTGAGATATTATTGTATTTATCCACTCCATGTATTTTTAATCTAACTTTCTTGTATGGCTTTGACTTTGACGGTTGTGAACATTTTTCACTGTGACTACGGTTCATACTTTTTGTATTAGACAACAGATTGGTGCCTTCATATAAATCGTACATGTTTACAAGTTCGTGTACTTGAATATGAATTAATTTTTACATACAATTAAATTATTATTAAACTAAACATTTGGTAATATTGCGATTTTGTAGAAGAGTGTTGTTTGTTGAAAAGATTTTATCTGTTGATGATGAGCATCTTCGGCATTGTTCTTCTGGCGGTACTATTTTTGTTTTTTGTTTTTGTTTTGTGAACTTGATATTGAAAGTATACTGCGCAAATTGTTCATTGTATGGATCTGTAATTGAAAATTTGTAATTTAGGTAATGTGAATGTTGTTGTCGCGTTGGTAATAAATTTGTGATATATGTACGAACAATGGAATGTGACGATAAGTTTATAACCAATTATAGAAAATAATTTATATGGATAATTGATTAAAAATAATTTTCTATTTTTCTGGTAAATTAGTCTCAAGGCATTCTAATACACAATATATGTACATACATACATGCAAAATTAATCCATACTCGGATTTTACTATCAAATTTTGCTGTTGCTATTTTACTAAACTTGATTATATGGACAGTAGAATTTAATTAATACCCGAATGAGCATTATCTACGACTTTGTCCTTATTTAATTTTTTCTTTTGTTTTTCCAGTGATTTTCTGGAATATTGAAACGAATTAAATTAGCACAAATTCCGATGAAAATTCATTTTGAAAATTTCAAAATAATTAGAAAAAATCCTAAACATCGATTAATTGTTGAATTTGTACAAGCCTCAGCTTTAATTTGTGGGTAGTTTCGAGACTATACACCCATCCCTCGATTTATAAAAAATCTTTTGCTGATATAATGTTTATGAATCAGCATTTTTAAAAAAATGTCTCACTATGTCCAGTGATATGATTTTTTTAAGAACCTTTTATCGATAATCTAAGAGATATTTAAGGGAAAATTGTGAAAAATCTAAACAAAAACATTTATTTTTTCCTAACTTTTGTAAATTTGATCTTTACGTTCTCAATCAATTTGTCAAGATTTCAAGTGATTTGTATAGAATTTCACATATATTTCTACACATTTACAAAATTTTATAGACCCAGACAATATTAAGAGGCGTTACAAACTCAGTACCGAAGTTATAAAATAGCCATTGATGTTTCAGTTTTCTCAAATTATTTTATAACTACTTATGTAACTATAAAAATCTTCTTATTTAATAAAAATTTAATCGATTACATAAATATTTTCTGCATAATGGGTGGTGTAATTATAATTTTCATTAAATTTGATTAAGCATACCAAAGTTGATTATTTCCAGTAAATTCTAATAAAAAAAATAGTTTCTTTACGGTTAATGTGCGTATGAAATTAAATCAACAAAAATTAAATTGTCATTAAAAATTATGTTTTCTTGATTGATAACTTTTAATTCCAAATAAATGAAAATAAAATTACTCTTCACTTTATAAACTTTCATTTTATTTTTTTTTTTTATCTCACAAATCCGTTTTTTTCTGGATGTCTGAGAAAGAATTGTGTTTTTTTTTTTGTAATTATTGTCATGCTTCTTTAATTAGTCATGTGATAAAACAACACAACAATAAATTTTAATGTGAATCTTATGATGATGTATGATTAATCTACAAATTTTTTTTAAACAATTACTTATGTGAAGTTACAATGCACATTATGTGGGTACATGTGAATTGCGCTTCATTTTTTTAACAAAATTTTAAATATTTATGCATCCTACAAATAACTTCCAAAAATAATAAAATTGAAATAATAATTTTACGGTTGAAATGCAGGCAGCTCAATTCAAAAATTTAATTAAAACAACAAAAACTTATTATAAATCATAACAAGCAATTTTTTTCGCTAGGTTTTCGGTTGTAGTTAGTTATGCATTGCATAACTTCGTTAAAAATTACTCAATCATAATAAAGCATCGAATACTTAATTTAAAAAAAAAAAACAAATCAACGTAAGAAAATTATCTCAAATTTAATTTATGCAGATAATTAACTGATTAGATTTTGCTCGATCATCATTAATTAATTATACAGCTCAATTACATTTGAATTAAAATATTATTTAAGAGGATTATAGTCTGCAGATCTTAGCCATTGCACATATTACATGAAAACAATGCTTCAGCAATAGTTAGTTACGCAACAAATTAAATTCAACAAAAAAAGTAAAAGCGTTAAGTTCAGAACCAAAACTAACTACTGGTCATACTCACACACAAAAGAAAATCAAAATTAAAAGTAGTGTTTGTTTACATAAATATTTATTTCAAAACATATCCGCACAGCATTACCTCTGAATTCTATTTTTTTCTATTTTATAAATTAACTTTTGACCATTACAAGTAAAACAAAAGTTGCACAAATGAAAATAAATTGCAAAAAGTTAAACTAACTGTAAATATATAGAATATTTTGTATATTATTGTTAAGAGTTTATGGCAATTGCAAATAAATAGAAGAAATGTTCCTCCAATGCAATGTCCAGCATTGGTCATTTAAAATTCCATTTCAATAAGCTTTTCTAAAGTTTGCCATTTTATAACAATTGCCATCTCTGATTTTCTATGTGTATTGTATATACTTAGTCGTAGAATTAAGGAATTCTTAGTAATCTAATAACTCTAATGGTACGAAGCACTCGGGCGTTCAATTTCGAATTGATATTTAATATCATGGACATCGCAGCTTTTTTTTTTAAAATTGCATTATTGATATTTTTCTTCTTCTCTGATATTTTCTGTGCGTTTAGGCGAAATTAAATTAGGTGGCGTCTAATAAACATGCCCTTTATAAAAATGAATTTCTTAGAATATTACTTAGTTTTCAAATTTCATTTAACATTCTGATAATGAAAATTTTTGGAAAATTTGTTTCTACGCATAAATATGTTGCTAGAACACTGACTCCGAACCCTTCCAACCCCTCCCATACAATTGTTTTTGTAAAAACTTGTTTTTTCATCTTTTCATCTCCTCTGTGTGTTATATAATTGTGGTTGACTATTTTTTTTAAATATTTTGTTGACGAAAAGTTCTGTTTTTCCATATAACCGATCTTTCCAATCATTTGTTTATGATGAATATGTCATATTTGTACCGATTATAAGAAAGTAGTTAATAAGCTAAGTGTCACACTAGCAATATAGCAATCTAATCTAAGTACATACGTATATGTGATGTGATCCATACCATCAAAGATTCGCAATCTTTCTTTTGAATATTTTCAAAAATACATAATAATTAAATAAAACAAACAGACCGATACATTAGATATGTAAATATCTTATTATTTATACGTAAAGTAAGTAATGGTAATCGGATAAGATACTCTGTCAAAGTATAATAATCTTTCTAAGAGGAAGAAGTCACTCACATTGTTCTAATTATAAAATATCTTGTGAATTGTGAAAGTTAATGAGTATAGAGAAGTTAATTTTTAAACAAATTACATAAAAAAAAACTTACAGTAAAATATCTGGAAAGTCCGATGTCCCAAAACAAAAAACTTATTTCTCCTATATATATATACATATTGTATAGCCGCATACAACACACGTTATGGTCCCGTAACCATAACATTCGCGAAGCATAACGTCAGTGTTTCAAAATTGTTAGTCATAATGCAAAGTATGTACTCAACTTATCGGTCCCTACCTACCAATCCATACACAAACATAATGCGTGTTTTTATTTTTCTCTATTCATTTAAATACCAGACATGTGGAATTGTGGATACAACAACTCGTATGTTTCACACCAAATTAGAGAATTGATAGTAACTAGCGAACAGCTGGGGTTGAAGGAACTTCTACGGTTCAGTTCACGAAAAACTGTTTCTAACTTAATTTTTGATTGTACATTACCAACATAAAGGAAAATTAAGCATGCCAAGAAGATCAGTTAGATAAAATAGTGCTTCCGGTCTATAGGTGACAGTATACTGATCTTTTTTTTTAAAGAAATTTTAAATTACTTTTTTACCCATCTCGAAGTTTATTAGGTAGTTTTGGTTCAATCAATTTGTAATTTTTGAATTAATTGACGATTTAAAAGACGAAGAAGTGAAAAATCGTTTACGAATGAATAGGGGAGAAAACAAAAATATATTTTTGATAACTTTTCTAATCGTGGGGGGGCGGGCAATTTCTATTATTTGTATTTTTCTTACACAAAGTGTTTTCTGGTCTTCTCACACAATATAGTTTAACCCTTCTAGCTATTGAAAATGTACGACAAAAAAATTTTTTTTAAGGGAAACTGAATCGTTCCTATCTCCGCGAAGGGCAATTTGAGGTCGCCGCACTTCAATGAGTTTTCAGTGAGATTTCATCTGAATGGGGGCAGTGATTTATTCCATTTCTATTTTAAAATGTTTTTGACCGATCACTCGGGGATCAGGTAAGATTAATTCAAAGTTTCTTTGTTAAAAATTCCCAGTTTTTTTTTCACGCATTGGTACATTAGTTGCTATTATAATGATCACCAAAACCAAAATAAAAATAAAATTCAAAAGAAATATTCTAAATTTCTTTGCTATTTATGGCAATTTTTCGGTTTAACCTCCATATATTATTTTTGATGCAAAAACTAAAGTGCTCTCAAGCCGACAAGTACACGTCCGTTTCAATCAATTAACAATGAGTAAGCAACAGTTACTTTTGGTTACTTGCGACAATACTACTTTTATTGTACATCTCTGAAAGTAAGCATAGATTCGGTATTTTTGTTTTTGTTTTTTATAGAGCCGTTATACCTATTTTAATGAAATGTTTATAATAAATTTGTTTTTTTTTAGTAACTATCAAGTAACTATAGTTACAAATATTGCTGCAGTGCATCCCAAAAATTTC
Organism: Platyura marginata; assembly: GCA_026745375.1. Classification (NCBI taxonomy): domain Eukaryota; kingdom Metazoa; phylum Arthropoda; class Insecta; order Diptera; family Keroplatidae; genus Platyura; species Platyura marginata. The sequence goes on along the minus strand of JANSTT010012223.1, from coordinate 46,192 downwards.
ATCTAATTATTACCAAATTACTTTATTTTAACAATTACATACACAACTAATACCTATGTTTGTTGCTATAAAATTTTATAATAAATTAAACGTTGAATTTTGCTGACAGACAATTTATTTATAATTTATTAATACATACATACATATACATATGTACATACACAATCATAAAATTATTAATATTCTTTTTATAATTATATATAACAAACAATAGAAATCATTAGTATTTAACGCACGTGCTTAGGAAATTGCTGAGATTGATGTATCTGCTGATGATAATTTCTTCATTTATATATATATAGTTAAATGAGAGAAAAATTATGCATTGAACAACTCAAGTGGAAATGCTCCATTTGTTACTTTTTTTTTTTTTAAATATAAAATAGAAAATTTTATTCAGGAAATATCCAACTAATCTCATTTAATTGATATTTACCGTCAAATTGTTTGTTTTTCATTCAAAATGTTAACAGATTGATATAATTTAGTTTTGTCTTCGTATAATACAATTATGTGCATACCTAAACATAATTATGAAAAGGTATAAGACGGATCTTTGTAAGATATAGTATTGACTATTGAGCTATGGAATTAGAGCTGGGTCACTTTGTTCAATACCTATGATCAATATAAAGATCTTGATGATTAATGAATTAATAATTAAAATTTATTAATGTTATGATAACCAAATAGTATCGTAGTTAGAAAATTGGTTATAATTTCGTTATTTGACACGTTGCATTAACTGTCTCTAAAGTTTACTAAAAGGTTCAATAATATAGTATGAAAATACAAAAGAAGGGGAAAACATGAAACTTTGATGCTATAGGATTATATTAGGTCCTTTAAACTGAGAAGTTTATCCCTTTTATAGGAGACAATTTTATTTGTTTTATTTAAAACCGAAGACAGTCTATCGATCTATCTCCAACAAAATTTTGAATTAAATTAGCATAGGAATGTATTATTATTAAAATGTAGCGTAAACTGCTTTCGTTATTTAAAAATATAGCAGACCCTCTTAGACGTTATTGGAATATTTAGTTATTCAATCAAGAATACAATTATAGCTAGAATTACATTTTTTGGAATATTTAGTTATTCAATCAAGAATACAATTATAGCTAGAATTACACTGTACGTTATACTGAAAACGATTTAAAATTTCAATCCATCACATTTTCATTTCATTTCTCAACCCATATACATATCCTCTCTACGTATTACATAAATGTATACCCAATATCAAATAGTATTCTCATAGATTCTACTAATGCGATTCTACAACATATATGTATGTACAACATACCTACATAATATTTCATTCAGCATAGGTCACCCGTCAACCGGAAAATCCATAGAATAAATATATTTTGAAATTTTTCTCTTCGACAACCTTGAAATAAATTTTGATTGCATATCAACGTTTTCAGGTGTAAATTTCACCTGAACGGAAATGACTCATAATAGGTAACCAGTAGTTATCGTTGCATTAAAAAAAAATAAATAAAGGGGAACGTAAATATTAATACATTTACCTATATATGTATAGATTCTACACCTAGGTATATTGTACAATGTACTTACATGTTTGTATTGTTTTTTTTTCTTCAAAATTATAGCCAGAAAACATATAAAAAAAGGGTGTTGCACTCAAAAATCAATGAACTCTCTTCCCTTTTAGACAGACATACCAAATAAGCAAATAGCATACAAGTTAGTAGAGCGTGTAATAATAACTACAAAAAAATATTTCGTTGTTTTTCTTCAAGAATACATAATTAAGTATACCTACACATAAAATGAATTGATTTGTATACAACTCAAAATAATATCTTACTATATGGTAAGGTACTTTTTTGACTGACTGTATAATTTACCAAATAAGAAAATAGAAAAAGTTCATTTTCAGCTGGGAGAGTTCGTTTCAGTTTTAAATTTTAATTTTAACCAAGAACTTTTAAAACATTTAAAATTATGTAATTAATTTATATTGTTATTAATTACATCAATGTTTTTAAAAAATGTTTATTTTAATAAACTTTTCCGCATATAAACATTAAGTAATAATAACAATAACATTATTCAGGTACGCATGATCTAATTAGGGACATTATGTCATACAATTAATGTTTTTTTTTGTCCAACCGTTTACATTTTTTGTTTAATTTTATGATGTTTCATAATTATGGTGTAATTGATATGTCTACTCTCTACTGTTTAATTTATTATTTTATATCATTTTTAATTGAGTAAATTTCCAAAATTTAATTTTTAAATATATTCTGAAAGACGTTTTGTAACACTTTCGTCAATATGCCGAAAAGAATTAATTTTTGTAATATTATAAATTTAGGTGTTAGATAGATAGAATTTAGAATTTCGATAATTCTGTTCAACAATTCTAAACAAATATTCGAATATTATGTAATTGAGATATTAAATTATGACCAACAAACTTACATATTATTTTCAGAAGTGAGATCATCGATAAATCGTTTGATAATTTTCGTTTCATTGTGCCTTCATTTTTTAGATATAACTACATGCATACCTGGGTATTCAAACTATTTTAACGTTTAATGTCCATATATATTCCAGTATTCTTAAAAAGTTTAATTTCGATTATCTTGAAATTCTTTTATTAGACAAATCAAATAGGTGAAGTATTATTTTGTACAAATACAATGAGCAGAACTCTTAAATTCATATCTTAAACTGTAATCTTTTGTCTTAACCATGAGTTCTTCCAAATGCATTTCTGCTATTTTAATTAATAAAAATCTAATAAATATTGTAATTATGTACATACATATGATAACTACATCAAACCGACTACAATACATTACAATTACAATAATATAAAAACAAATTAGGGCGCCAATATAATTTGAACGTAAGCAAAATATGACAATTGGTTGGTTAAGCAAAATGAATTGCTATAAACCATGTTTTTAAAATAATTATTTATATATGCAGAAGAATATTACCAAAAAATATTTGTTTTTTTTTTACTCACCCCATATTAATATATTGTTGGTAATCCAATGAAAAAAATTACACTTTAACTTTGCAATTTTATAACTTATTTATTTTTCGTTTCAAAACAATTAAAAAAAAAACAAACAAAATCTTTATTTTTTTTATAATAGAAGAATATTATGCATTCACTCAACTGTTTATTATTAATTTTTTTTTTTTTATTTGTTTCTTCGTTTTCACTACACAATCACAAGTATTTTACACCATATTAAAATAATTACCAAATAATTACCGAATAATATTACGGTAAGTTGTTGGAATCTACTTCCGAACCGAACCAAATACAACATGCAACTAACCAAATTCAACTAAATAAAAATGTTGAACCATCTCATCACGCTACTGTCACTATACGGCAAGTGCATTGATGCATATATAGAATGTTAAGCAGAAATGGTAAAATAGGGGAATTTTGAAATTCATATGGTTTATTCATTCTTTATTTATGATATTGTTTCAATTTTAACGAATAATGTGCTTTTTTTTATCATAATAGATGATTAATAATCCGATCATTATCGAGAGCTATATAATAAGGGGAAAAAACCATTTTTCTTATTTGATTTTATTTTATTTCTTTTAGTTGTAGAGTTTCTATTCGATTTACTGACAGATCATTCTTTCATAAAGTTCTAAATGTATTTGACTCTAATTTGGCTTCTTACTGCATAATTGCATTCCGATTAGTATTTTAATTGAATAATTCTTATTGGGTTTTTAAAATGCCATAAATAATTATCGAAATCAAATTAAATTGTTATTAGACCCCTATTGGAATCTTATGGGAGCCTAATTTTATTCTAATTTGTATTATTAAATTTCAATTTCAATCTTATTTGGGTTTACCGGCAATTTTTAAAATTTATTTGAGAATGTGGAAAATAGGACGTCCAATTTTTACGGCCTTGCGAAGTTAGCCTCTCTTTCCTACTCCTGCTCTAGAAATTCAGTTAGATCTGTCGAGTGCTCCACCAGTTTTTGATCTTTTGTTTTTGTTTGTTCTTTTTCATTATATTTTATTTGCGTCGCGCCTAATGTCTTAAGCATTTATAGAAAATTTTAAGAATCCTGTAGTATTGGTCGATAGTTTAACATTTATTAGATTTTTATTTTTGTTCCTATTTTAGGTATCATATACATATGCTATAAAAAATTAAAAAATTGTGGAAAGATATTAACAAAATAATAATAATTTAAGTGCTTAATTTGTCTGTCACTAATTGCATCTTTAATAATATTTGTTCGATATTTTTCTCAATTCTTATCATTCGCCTGTTTATATCCTGTTTTTCCTCTTCCTCCTCAAGATCTCGTTCCTTATTGTCCAAAACATGTTTTGCATATTTAACAATTTTCGATTCCATTCGTGAACATTGTCCACCAAAACAGCATCCCGGAGTTTTAACGGCATGATTTAGATCACGATAAAATGAATTTCCATCTTCAATATTATCGATTTCAATCTTTTTCGTAAATTCTATGGGAATTGGTATATTCACTTGATTGCCGGCATTCGGAAGTACTTTCAGTTGATTTAGTGGTAGAAAATATGGAAAAACTGCCATTAAATTGGTTGTCCATTTTCTTAGCATAAAATTGCAACTAAAATTTAAAAAAAATTCAAAATTTATAATTTTGGTATTAATTTACACTAGGAAAAATTACCATTCACTTTCACCGTTGCCAACTAATATTTGTTCATATCTTGCCATAATTTCGGCTCTGTGGATAAAGTTCATTAGTTCGGCTTCGTTTTTTATAGCCTGCAAACAAACAAAAATTATAAAAAATTCGACCAATGAAAATCAATGGATTCCACCATTTTACCTGTGTGTCGCTAACTGCCAAACCATTCAAAAGATTAAACAAAACGGTTGAAATCAAAAATACAAATATCAAAAATATTACGTAACTGGAAACGTTGTGTTTGAAATTAATATCGGAAGCATCAAATTCTCCCGTCAACATTACAACCGTTTTGATGATAGAAATGCCAGGATGAACAAAATTATTGAATTCATCATCGCCATTTTCCTCCGTTTCTTCTGATGAATTTTCACCACTTGATGAAGTCACCGAATCGCTCGCTTTGCCATCTGCTGCTGACTTTTGAACGCTTGTTGTTGGCATATCCTGACTGAACAATGTATAAAAGCAAAGAGCAAATGCCAGTAAAATAATCGAATAGAGTAGTAAACTCTTTAGAAAACTTTTCGAAACAGTCTTAAGCATAACGAGATGAGTGGAAAATGACAGAATCGGCAGTGATCCGGCAAGTAGGAAAAATTCGGCGATAACGATTAATATTGTGAAACCAGCAATTGTTCTGCGAGTGTTCTCGGTATAATTCTGACCAAATAGTACAATGGCAGTCATGACAATCAATGTCAGTTCTAGGTAGTTCTCAAGATTCTTCAAGTAAACTTTTGGTGACATTATAAGCTGTGAGAGTTCTCGAAGAAAAATGTACACTGCTCCTACTCCAGATACTGTATACAGAAATGCTGATAATTCTTTGGACACATCCTGTCCATAGCAAAATATCAAATATAAGATCATCGCTAAACAATAGGCAGCATAGCACGCAAAATTTACATAGAAAATAGTGGCCAAACGGTACCACTTCAAAAATAGAAAACTGGCAATCAACGGATGTTTGACCAGATGTTTGAGTTCAGTGGATTTCGCCATATATTCAATAGGTGCCATTTCGTCTGTACATTGTTTTTTAAATGGAAGTTGATTATCACCTTTTTTCCGAGCAGGAAGCGGAACCAAGTTAGAATATTCAAATATAATCTCATAGTTATCATCGCCAGAACGGAGTCCATTTGTTGTGATACAACTGTTGAAATGTTTCTCCAGAATTCTTGGATCAATATCAGTTATCGAGAAATCGCTGAATTTATTCTGTGCTCCCAGGTATGCTCCTTTTTTCAAAATATCCAATATTGCTGCTTCATCATTGTACTTAACAGCACTATGAAGAGCCGTACTTCCATACATATCCTTTTGATTTATATCTATTTGATCACAATTCAGTAGAAGGCTGAAACACTTTCTATAATCACAGAAGCGATTTCGTGATTGTTCTCCAATATTTTTGACAGCGTTCACCAATAACGGCGTATCGCTTACATCAATGTCGCGGCATTTCAGCAGTAATTCCACAATTTTCCAATTTCCATAAATACATGCAATTTCGATTGGTGATTTATGTCTTCCTTCATTTCTGGCTGCGGTCTTCTCCGATTTATAGTTATTAACATCAGCCCCAGCTCGAATTAATTTTTCAACAGCTCGAACGTGTCCTTTTCGGGCTGCTATCATTAGAAGTGTTTCATTCGAGTACATTTCTCGAAAAACATTTTGACGATTATCTTCATTACTTGTGTGTTTTAGAAACTTATCCAAACCAATCAGAAAATCTAGTTCTCCATCATTTTCTAGTGTTGTGTACAATTTTGTAAAATCCCAAATTGTCTCATGTTCCACAGATTTTTCAGGAAGTTGTAATGTCGAATACTGTTTATTTAATAAAAGTCTTGCCTCGCCATTTCTAAACGAATCTAGATCTACATTAGAGTTTTCCAGAAAATATTTTATAATATCTAATTTCAGAGTATCATCAATGGACTTTTTTGCAATTGTTACAATTGGTGTCATACTCCGTCTATTTGGTATATTCACATCGGCTTGTCTGTTAATTAGTTCCTTGAGGCATTTGAAAATATTTTTACCATTGTTCGCACTCAAATTTGTGGCCAACCGATGCAGTGGCGTTAAATCTTCGTAGATAGCGTTTAGGTCAATTTTTTGTGTAGGATTTTCCAGAAGAGCTGCTAAATTTTCAGAGTCTTCGGATTCTACAACAAAGTTTATCGGTCGCTTGTTGAAGTGTTTGTTGATCTAAAAAAAAAAAAATACATTTTTCAAGTCCTTCTGACCTTCCTACCAGGTAAAAGATTTTATTAGGAATAGGTTTTTAAATTTTAATGTTAACTTTGTCTGATTATTGTCACTTTTCTATTGATAATTCTTTGAAAATCCAATTTACCTTATTCACATCGCATCCCCATTGTACGCAGGTCCTTATAAATTCCGAATGGCCGGGCGTTTGAAGGCATTTTTCAAATATCGAAATAAATGTTGCCGAATCGACAATTTCAGGATTTCCATTTCCAAATGATAATACATGCTGAAATCCTTTAATATTCTTTCGTTGTAATGCAACGGATAGTAATTTCTAAAAATAAATTAAAATAACATTTCTGCATGACATTCCATTTCATTTACCTGATCGTCTTGATCACTTAAACATAGCAATTGTTGTTGATCGTTTTTGTCCATTCTATAAATTAAAATATAGAAACAATTACAATTGACTTAAGAAATTTAGTAGCTACAGACATAACATTTAATAGTAAGATAATTCTCAGCCTAGGTATGTATACGTATTGTATATATACAAATGAATTTATTCACAATTGAAGTTTATCTTCCAATAAAATCAAAAATAATCTAAACACAAACGAAAAACTCTGTTTGAGTATTTATTTTTATAAAGTAAACAATGTCGGTTAATATTGCTGATACTAAGTATTTTAAGCATCTAACCATACTTTACTTAAACAAATAACCCTGTACTGTTTATATAGAATGTATACGATAGAATTTTGGTGTATGTAATATTTGAATTGAGATTTTATCTGATATGTTCAATTTTAATTAAAGCAAAATTCCAGAAATGCAAATTATTATAAATTTTAACATCTAAAACTAAAAGTACCTCATCATTATCATAATCATAAATTGTGGATCGAATATTATTCTATTGAGTGGTTATAAAAGGAGATCTACTATTTTTAAGGTGGAACCGAACCATCTTACCTTCTACGATTTTTAGACTACTCTTTTCCGGGTGCCTTTCAACAAACCAGTAGTAACGTAGCGTGAGTTTTATTTTTGCCTATACAAAGTACCTTTGAAATTCTTACTTTAATCCGCCTAACTTCATTAATTGTTTTAATATTATAACTAAGATAATCTTACTTCAAGTAAAATTGTATTTCCAATCTTTCTTCTCTTATAAATTATTTTCGATTTTCTAACAAAATTTTGAAAAAATCATCAAAATATTCAATTCAAAACTGGGTATTCTGCAAGAGAATGGATATGGATAATTAAGCTTGCTGAATACCCAGTTTGAAGTTGCACATTTTTATGATTTTCTGCCCGATACTATTAATCCCCAGATCTATTTTCCATAAAACTTGCCATTAGAAAGAAATCGATTGAAATTTACGCGCTAGTAGTTAGTCCAGCTGCATATTATTATTGAATTATTGATTTGATGATATTTTTTCAATAAAATCTTCAGAGATTTCGTTATTCAAGTCTCAAAAAGTTAAAAATTGAGGCTGCCCAAATTGTGACGAGCATGACATCTACCTCTGCTGCCCCCTCCAGTTGCTCTTTTCTGTATATAATTCCAATGTTTTCAATGTGATCATGATGTGAATTGAATAGTTAATTAAAAGTCAGAATAAAAAAAATATTAATAAAGATAAAGATGACTTCTAATACGAGTAGTGCCTACAAGTATTTATTATTAATTTCTACTTATTAATTATTTACATAAAATTTATAATTACAATTTGTATTATTATATTATTTGTAATTCATTTAATTAATTCAAAGGAAACAAACGTTTTCTTACAATCTCAATGCGATTTTTGATATTAACTTTGGACTGAAGGGAAATATTTTCCGGTTCGCAACAATAAAAATACCATTTTTAAAAAAAAAGCTAAAAACATATTCAGGGTAAGGAGGATCTTGAGTCTTGACTATTTTTTGGAATTATTTAGAAAAAATGGTAAATGTAAAAAATTAATAGGAAAATTATAGGAAACATTTTTACCGGATTTTTCGTAATTCTACTATATTAAAAAAAAACAAAATTAAAATAAAAATCAACAATTTTTTTCCTGTACGTTCATGGGTACAAAAAAAATTATTTTCAAATTGGAGAGATTGAAATTGAAGATTTTCGGTCACTTTTCCGGCTTTTTTTTATAATGTATTTTTATTAGGCTGCTCGTAATTAAAAAAAAAATTATTCAATTTAATATTTGGTTTTATAAATACTAAAGGGGGCCGTATAAAAATATCATCAAGTTTTAATGAAGATTGACTCTTCAACATGCAAAAGAGGTGGATGAGTGTAAATTTAACTAATTGCCAAAAAAAAAAAAAAAAAAAATTGGGTGATATCATCATCAAGTCACGTTAAAATAGCAAATAGACCATTTAGTAATAAATAATAATCATTTCCTTCCTGATTTCATAGACAAAAGCTGTCCAGAGAAAAATTAAATCTTTTAGATTCTTTAGAACAGAATTTGCAAGTACCTATGTACCTCTCTACAATAACAATATGGTTCATGTATGAAAACATTCTATAGGTCTGGTACCTACCCACACACAACGCGATATTATATTTCATATATAATTTTGTATGTAGTTACAAAACATATGACGTCATTATCAAGTCGTGTTTTATGTTTTCTAAATAAATTTTTGGAATTAACTATCAGAAGACGAAACAAACAAAAAACATTTCATAAAAGACCGGAAATGCAGATCGCAACTATATAATCTGTGTTATGGTCAAATTCATCAGTTTATATGGAAAGTTCATCATACGGCCCGGGGGGAATTTATCGACTATAGAAATATAACAACGATGAGTAATAATATAAATAGTGGTAATCGATTTTTTTTTCTTTATGATTTAACACTTGTTGATTGTCGCTTGATTTTAGCCTCTCATCTGTATTATTGTGGTTTTTTATAATTTTGGAAATTTTATTACTAGAAATCACATTGAGTCGAAGCTAAATCCTAATTAACTCACTTTAGTTCTAGAATATCTTAATAAATTGTTCCGATAAACCAACACTATAAAATTCACTTAATTATTTGATTCTTGAACGCAACACAACTCAATAATATTTTATTCGGTTCGATAGCCATCATATCACCGTAGATCGAAGAGATCCACAATAATGTTTGTCCAGCAGCAAAATGATCCAACTGAGTAAAACGACGTGTTAAGCCAAACTGTTCGGGTGTTGGAGAGTTTGAGACTCTTTTTCATTCATAGATTTAACGAAACCAATGTCACAGTATAGTGAGTGGGTTCATATAATGGTAGTGGGCAGTCGCGATATATAAAAGCGCAAGATCGTCAGATTTAACATTAATATATTTGGAAAATGTTTTCGTATGGTGGCAAGAGAGTTTTGGTTTTATCGAGTAGTGTAATGTGGATTTGTTAAATGTATTGGTGTTTAGTTGGGCGTGATACATCAAAGCAGATATAAAGTTCAAGTTCAAGTATGATAACTTAATCTGGAACAGTGAACAGGCAACTGGGAACATATATTTTTGTTATGGAGCATAAGAAAAGCAAAGAAAGACCTGAAATTATTAATTTACGTTTTTGTTAATGATATTTATAATTTTTTTAACTCAAAAACTTTTAGACCAATCACGAATAGTCCATATTGAGATTGTAGCATTAGAAAGTGCTACCTATTCCTATGCTTGACGAATCTTGGTGTATAGAAATTCACCCAAAGTACTTACTTCGGCTGAAAATACATGCATAATGGAACAAAATAGAGATAAGATTAGTAGTATTCTAAAGAATATCAGAAGATTCTTTTTTCGGAAATGGAATTCATTAAACTTCAAGCAATCAAAAGATTTATCGGGCTGGTCTGTGTTCTTAAGAAAACGACTTAACCATGAATTGTATCAACTATACAAAGAGCCAAATGTGGTGAGAAAGATTAAGATTGGCCGCCTCAGATGGGTAGGTCATGTCGTACGGAGCGATGACTTTTATCCAACTAAATTAGTAATAATGAAAAAACCTGATCGAAGGCGTACACCAGGGAGACGAAGGTTTAGGTGGCTCCAATGTATGGAGAATTGATCTTAGGGCACTAAATGTTCGAAATTGGAAGTCGGAGGAGTTTTGAGACATTTGAGAGGGATGTTGTTTTCCGTCTTTTGATAGAATTCAAATTCACCGCTTTATACAGTAGCGACCTCTATTATAAAAGTGCAGCATCAATAAAATTATGTTTACTCGAATGCTGTTTTCATGAAATAAATGTTTTGAAGTTGAAGTTGAACATTTTCACTTGACGATTTGACGTAAATTTAAATATTTTAATTTTTATCAATTTGCATAGGTTTTCTTGATTAGGAATCAGTGAAAAATGTTTTCCAGAAGCACACACAATTTGTACAAATCCTCTTTGGTAAGTTCTCACAAATTTCAAATTTTCTTTAATTGCAAAGTAATTATCTTCCGATTGTACCATAATTGCCTTAAATCTTAAATATAAATGACCTATCTGGATGGAAATTTATTCCTACGTCTCAAAAACTAATGTTTAATTCTATTATATAATTAATTGTTTGTATTAGCTTCGTAGGTTCCAAAGTACACTCGTCATTGCAGAACACAACGATGTCACATTGACCCCGATCACACAAAATGCAATAACAGCCGGACGGAAAATTGGCGGTGATGTTACGGTACTTGTGGCTGGTACAAAATGCAGTGCGGTAAGTATATCTGCTAACAATACATCCAATTATATACTTTACAATATTTAATTTTCACATACACTGAACATTAGGCTAGTGATGCCATCTCAAAAATGCAGGGCGTATCAAAAGTGATTGTGGCCGAAAATGAGGCATTCAAAGGATTTTGTGCTGAATCGATAACGCCACTCGTTCTTGCCCTTCAAGATAAATTAAAGTTTACGCACATCCTGGCCGGTGCATCGGCATTTGGAAAAAGTATTGTTCCACGTATTGCTGCCAAATTAGATGTTTCGCCCATTTCGGAAATCATTGATGTGAAATCACCGGACATATTTGTGCGCACAATTTATGCCGGAAATGCAATTCTCACAATTAAAGCCAAAGATCCAGTTAAAGTACTTACGATTCGTGGTACTAATTTTGAAGCATGCCAATCGGGTGGAACGGCAACTGTAGAAAAGGCACCAGATGGTAATTACAAAACAGATTTGTCAACATTTGTCGGACAGGAACTATCAAAATCTGATCGGCCGGAGCTAACAAGTGCCAATGTTATTATATCCGGAGGCAGAGGATTGAAATCTGGTGATAATTTCAAATTGCTATATGATCTTGCTGATAAATTTGGTGCAGCCGTTGGTGCCTCACGGGCAGCCGTCGATGCTGGCTATGTGCCGAATGATTTACAAATTGGTCAAACTGGAAAAATTGTCGCTCCTGTATGTTGCTTTTTGTTGGAGTATCTCTTTCTTGGCACAACCAAACTGACCATTTTTTATTTGTTCTAGGATTTGTACATTGCTGTTGGTATTTCGGGCGCTATTCAACATTTAGCCGGTATGAAAGATTCGAAAACGATTGTTGCCATCAATAAAGATCCGGAGGCGCCAATTTTTCAAGTAGCCGATTTCGGTCTTGTTGCTGATTTGTTCAAAGCTGTTCCCGAAATGACCGAAAAATTGTAACGAAGAAAATCTTCTAAATTAATGGAAAATTATTGTTTGGAATCGTTGCATTTAATTTTAAGAAAGAAAATGTTAATTAAAAAAATTTATTATTTTTAGATCAATTGTTTTATAGCTTAAAATGGGGATAACATGATGGGGTAGTCTGCATTTTATGAAAACAACAACGCTCTTGAACATTGTACGTCAACAATACGTTGAGCTATTGTCGTGGAATTTTCACATTTGTTTTCATATGTTTGTGTGGTAGCTGGTATTGTAAATAAGCAAAATCTTTCCAACTATTCAACCTCCTTCCATAGGAGTTTTTTCAATTATTCTCCCACAAAATGAAGGAATGTCGAGCAAATTAGTTTTTTGTTGTTGCTTAAATTGAAGTGGTATTCCCATAATTATGGTGTGGAATAATGAATTTAAAGAAAATAAATAATGATTTCTAATAAATCGGAGAAACTTAAAAAGTTGCCTTTTGTTTTGCACGAACCAATTTCAATTAAAGATCAACAAGAATCAACCACACAGACTATGGAGAATATTTCAGATGAAGACCTACAATATGCATCAATATCGACAAACTGATAGCGCCATTAGAATGGCCGCCCTCTGAAACTTCTAAATCCAAATTTTGATTAAAATATCTCTAAAACTAAGAATTTAGTAAAACCTCAATAAATTGATAAGAAATTACACCCACACTCATGTGTTGATAAAAAGAATTGCCTACCGATATGCAATATGTAAAAAATCGTTCATATAAAAATGATAGCCAATCACCGTGCTTATACTATCAAATAATTTCTTTATATAGAACAAAAATCCGATATTTTTATGAGACGAAATGGCTCAGGTGGTAAAGGCACGGGTTTGTAATCGGAACATTTGACTTTTTAATGTGAAAGTTATATTTCTATATTTGCAATGGTTGTGGGGGGGATGTATGTGAACTGTGAAGTAAAACAAATCATTTGCAAAGATAGGAAAGTTGCTTTTTGTTATTTTTTTAGGCCCTCAAAAAGCAAAGAGGTTAATACAGTGATTTTTTGGTCGAGGTGCTCCGATCGGGCTGAAAATTTTAGGGATTGTAGAGGACGCCTAAAAAATCACAACCATGTGGTCCGTTTACCCATCGGGCATTTCGGCCGCTTGTTATTCAAGGGTAAACACGCTAAAAAGCACTACACTAACATTGCCCTAAAGAGCAGCAAAATTGTTACTAAAATTCTGAAACTAGTAAAATATTAAACTATCATTTATTGTCTATAGTTCTGCATTAATGGACATTTTCCAGCTCTGCCGGTTTTCCCGTGGGAAATTTCCCACGAATACCTTACACGAAAATATAGCGTGCAAGGGTATTTTCAGTGATTTATCAAAAATAGAAGGAGCTAGATTTCTCCAAACTTTCTTTTTCTAGATTATAGCTATTATAATCTAGTTTCATATTGTGGAAAAACCTATTGAAAAATACTTTGAGAAAATGGTGTTTTTTTAATTTTCCGAGAAATATAAAATCCGAGATGTTGAACAGGCGTATTCTCGGAAAATTTGCTCTATCGGAAAATTATACAAAATTTTTTGAGAAAGATAGATCCTTCATCTTTAATTTGATGCTAAACTTTTGGAGCTACCCCCAGTAGTTTGGCCAGAATATTTGGCTAAAGTTACCTTTACTGAAAATCTTCTTTTACCCATATCTCCGCCATTTTTAAAGGAAAATATGGCCACCGAAGACTTTATTCCTTAGAATTAGGACCTCTATAACATATTTAAAGGCCATCCCGCTGCGACCCAAATTTTGAAAAAAACCAACTTTTCAGAAAAAAAAAACGCCCAAGCCCTATTTCCGTTATTAGTGGAAATATCTAAATGCGGTTTTTTGCAATCTATTAAGTGTCTAATAAGAAGACTTTTCGCGTTGAAAATACTGGAAAATCTTTAACTATTTTTTTTAAATCAGTCATCAAAATATTGGTATTTTTTACATTTTATCGATAGGAAGAGTCCCATTTTACTACTAACATATGTGAAACAGCCCCCTGAACACGTTTTCACACTTGGTTTGTCTAATAAAAGTAATATAAGGGATGAAATAAATAAAAAACATAATTACTTTTATTTCGTATTGGACAAAATTTTCTTGGAGACTACAGTTCGTCCGATCGAATCCCACCAGAAACATTTTTTTTTTGTTTGTTTTTTATTCCAGAATATGGAAAAGTTTTTAAAATAAAAAATAAAAGTAAAAATAAAAACACTAAAATACTCATTTACTCTACCAATAATTTAATGTTAACACTGCGATTGTGCATTTTTTGTTTTTGTATTTTTTTTATAATTTTTACTTATTACAATTACACAGTATTACATGTTGTATATTATTTATATTATTTTTTTTGTATATTATAAAACGTACAAATAGTTTTGTTATTACATGATACAAAAAAAAAGAAAAAAAAGAAATGGTGTGCCGAAGAATTAACATTTTAACAATGACGCAACAAAAAAAACATTTATGTATTTATTGTTTTTTGGGTATCCAACTCTATTCTATTTTTGTTTACAATAAAATAGACGCTTAAACAGTTCCATATATAGTTTAAATAATTTTTGTTATTGATTTTTGCGCCGCCTCACAATTATCTCGACGATAAATACATTTATATGATATTTTAATATGCTCAAACATCTTGAACAACAAATTGCAACACGAATTTTTATTTATTTTTTTTTTTAATACATTTAACAAAACATTTATTTTCCTCTATCTCTTTCTCTTTTTCGCAATTATGTGTTAAGCTCGGCGGAACAATGCTAAATAATACTATAAGGTTATTACCACAGTACAAATTAAAAATGATTACTACATGTATTTAAATTAAAAAAAAAAAAAAGAAAAAAGCGAAATTATGACGATTTTAAACAAATAAAATTAAAAATAAGTACTCCCCCTGCACAGACCAAACAAGATGCTGAAAAAAAAACAAACAAAAAGAAAAAAAAAAAAAATGCTGCAAAATTTAAATATTTTCATTAATCGAAATGATTATCTGATCATTTGAATCAATTTGTATATTTGGCGTATTTGAATCCGAAGATGATGTATTCGAATCGAATACTGCCGATGAAATGGACGTATCCTCCATATGGCCAGACGATCCTGATGTTGTATTCGTTTCCTGTTGGGCGGCCATCGAAAAATTCGTGCTCGAATCAAATGTGACCGTTGGACTGGCAACGTTCGCATTAAATGGCCGTTCCAAATCTTCCATTCCTTCAGGTATCGGCAACTGGGCCAATTCCTCGCGCAACTGTCGATAGTGTCGCTGTAACACCATCGAATTTAATGAACGGCCACTCCGTTCATTTTGTGGTTTATTCAATTCGGCAATCCAGTCTTCAATTTGGGTACAAATTTCTTGTCTCTTCAACCAGAAGTGAGTGTAAATTATCTACGAAGGAAGAAGTTGGAGGTCAATAAACGTTTTGAATTTATTATTTTTTTTCCCTGAAATTGATAAAATTACCTGTTTGAAGCAAGGGCATGGATTCTTAATTTGTTCAAGCATAGCCCATCGTACACATGCCTGATAAATGTTGCTGTTGTACTCTTTGGAGCTATGGGTGCCACTCGGTGAACCACGACTTCGTTCAAAGCCCGGTTCATTGAAATAGGGCTCTGACACAAGAATCAGACTTTGAATTGATACCAGAACCTGGAAAGAAATGTTTTTTTTTTTTTAAATATAGAATAAAAATAATAATTTTTGCGTTCTCTCACTTGTAGGAAACTGGATGTTTGTGGATTCCATTTTTCTTCCGGTCGTCCATGCCATGTATTCAACACTGACAAACATACTTTACCATCATTATATAAATTTGGATTAAATCTGATTGTATGCCGTCCGGTTGTTTCGAGATTTATCATCATAGGTGAATTTGGATAGTCAGATGGAAAGTATACATCAAATTCAAAACATCCATTTGCATATGGTGTATCAGCTGGTCCAGTAATAAGAACCTATAAGTATAGAAGAACGATGATAAATCTTACGTTCCATTATCATTCTTTAGTGTCCACACACCTTCATTATATCTAATCTATCATTATCACAGCGTACAAATACCGAACTGCTATAGGACAGTGGTAAACTTGTGGACAACGTAACTGTTTCTTGAGCTAATCGTTTCATTCGTAATGGTAAACTTCGATCACCAGCTGTTCGTACATTATTTTCGAAATGATGCGATACGACAAATCGATAACCATTTTCTGACTCAACAATCATTTCGTATGTATCTGTATAAATGGAAATTAATAATGAATCACCAGTTTTTATGTATATTTAACAGGATTAACCATAAAGTTTAAGATTTTATTAATTAAGTCATAATCAGAATGGTAAACTTAAAAAAAAAAAAAATTGCCGTAATAACAGAAAAGACAATTTCAAGTTAAGTAGAAAATTTTAAAAAATGCAAATTTTATTTTTAAAATGGCGCCAAATACCTCAGGCTCCCCTATATTAAATCAATCATTGCTACTAAATGTTCGTCCCCTTAAAAATTATTTTTTAATTACATTAAATTAATTTGTTTAAGTACCAAAACACTACACATTTAGGCGGATGTCACAACATCACACTCTTTAATAATAATAAAAAAACACAATTAAGCAACTTCAGACTGTGCGTGCTTCATCTATCTCCATTCTCCCATTGAAATTTAAAAAAATTAGTTTAAAAAAAATATTACCAAATTGCAATTTCATCATAATTTCCATGTATCGCTGTTCAATGGACATATTCAGTGGACGATTAATATTTGTTTGTTCATCATCGGACATCGTACAAATTGTATCAATTTTTGTTGCTCTTTGAACTAGAAGTGTAGTGTCCTGTATGTCGGGTATTAAAAGTGCTAAACCCTCATCATCTCCATCATCCAATGTTAGAATGACCTTTTGTGTTTGACCTTTGATGTTTGATTTTTTGTTTACTCTATAAAAAAAAAATTGCAAATTTGATTTTCAGACGTTCAAAAAAATGTCGAATAGATCAATAATACTTCAAACGACTGGCGTATGTATCAACGCATGTCTTCATATTTGTCAATAATGTTGCGATCGATATTGATTTATTTTCCCTTTTCTGTGGCAATAGCAGAGCAATTAATTGATTGGATAGTGCAATTGCACGTAGTAATTGAAGTATGGCACGATACAATGGAATGTGACGTGTTATATCCAAAACTGAAAAATGTTTGTATTTTGAGTCTCTCACCAAAACGAAAACAACAAAAAAAAATGTCAAACCTGAATCATTTCGAAGATACGAGCTTAGTGCTGGTATCAAACAAGAATTTTGCACTAAATCTAAAAATATTGGTGGTAAATCCGGTGATGCTTCGAGACATATTTCTGGGAAGCCTAGTTCATTTGAATCCAAAATGGAAGACACTAAATCGCCGGGATTGATGTAACTTGATAAGATCTAAAATTAAAGAAAATTGGATTATGACAAATAACCCAACAAAAAAAAAAAAAAACTGTTGAACAATTACCTGTAGTAATACTGTAACATGTTCCTCCTCATTTTTTTGCCGTAGCAAAGCTTGTTCAACGTCCCAAGATTGTTGTGTAGAACCCGTTCCAAATCCGGTTCCTTTTGCCCAATAAACATGACTTTGATCATCCGACAAAACGGTTTCGTCCGTTGCTGCACCAGGTGTTTTTGCAGCTGCTGGTTGACCCTGTCAAAATGCCATCATAGGTCCGTTTACTAAACTGAATTAAATATTAAAATAATGATGGAACTTACATCATTGACTGGCGGAACACCGGCCATTGGATAAACTTGTGAATGATGTGTAAATATACTGAGACAATTTAATACGAAATGCATTGCTCCCACTTCAATAATCATTCGTCGGAGTAATACGCCATCGTCCGTTGTTAATGGTGAACAGTCCAATAATTGTCTAAACACTTCGAATGGTAACGTTGGTAGGGACGATGCCAAAGATAGGCTATAAATTTCGTCTACAAGAAACGTACATATTTTAATTAACATTACGTAAAACCGTCCATCAGACACTATGGAACTGGTCTTTTTGGCTTTTCTAAATAATTAAGTCACTTTGAGTAAAAGCAAAGGTACCTGTCAATTTTGTTTTGGTCAATCCATTAGTTTTGCTTATTATTTTAGCGCGCGGTATACCGAACTTTAACAAACAATTTTCAAGTTGACTATAAACAGAAACATTGACCCTTTGGAGTTGACCATTTGCAGATTTCATGATTAAGAATTATTATGAAGCGTACAAACATTATTTAATTACATTAGAACAACAACTTACTTGACCACTACACAATGGGGGAATTCCCCATACCTGATTAACTTTCATTATTAGTACGAGGCGAATTGAAAAGTCATTTCTTAGTGCTGCCAACTGAACAAATAACACGAAAATTAGAAAAATAATAAATTAAACCGCAGAATGCAAAAATTCTTAAAAAATAAAAATTGCAAAAAATACAAAAAAAAACGAATATAAAAAAAAGTATAGTCAGTTTAACTGACTATACAATACACGTATGGAGATGTCATATTTGACTTTATATTTATACTGTAGATCCGACATCAAACTGTATAGAAAACGTGAACAAAAATCTTTAATTGTCAAGGAATAATGGAAAGAAGAGTGAGAGTGTTTAATTGAAAGATGCTTCACTTGAGTCAATTCAATTGATCCTGCGATTCATAAAAAGAAGAGTAAATACATGATTATGGTTCTTATGCCCTTCAATAGGAATAGATAATAATAATATTAAAACACTTACTTCCTTCTCCATCACCAGTAACACCTAAAACTAGCCGAAGCAGACACTGTGCTTTTACTTTGTCACGCAATAGTACATCGGAATAGGCTGGTAATCTCAAAAATAAACCAAATGCAGCCAATGAATGTTGGGGAACGGACAAATTGATCGGCATTCTTGATGTCAAATCAATAATCGTATCATCCAAATCTTCATAGATGTCATCATTTGCTTCGACTTTTACCCACTCATTGCACGGTGGACTTTTCTCTTTGTCAGTATAGGGTAACATAGTTTTTGGATTTTCTGGATAGACCGTTGGCAAATAGTGAGCCAATAACGATAGACCACCACGACTAGAGAATACTTGCAGCGGTGAATGAAGTGGTTCCAAATCGGCTGCTTTGATTTGTGAATCATCACTAATGTCGTCCATTTTGTTTTGTGTCTGAATCTGAGGAAAAAAAAAAATTAAATTTTTCCAAAATTGATCAGAACGACTAATGAAAATATTATTTACTAAATTCAGGGTAATACATGGCGTTGCCAATGAGATTCCAGAATTATGGAGCATTGCCAGTATTTGTGATATTGTCGTATCACTACCGAGAATTATACCAGGACAAGAGAGATGCGTTAACATATTACTCGACGATGTCGATGATGATGACGAAAAGTTTTCAGCAGTTTTACATGATTCTGGAATTGTAGCGTTCTCAATGAAATATTCGTTAAAATCAAACAAAAACTCACTACTACTGCTAAACATTGGAAACAAATCTTTCGCCTTCATAGCGGCTACTTGATTTTTAGCTTCCTTTAAACGTTTATCTTTAGCGGTAACACCAGCTGCAACGCTTATAATTTCCATGCCCGATCCTAGACCAAAACCAAATTCAAGTAAATCTCGGCGCGTTTCCAATAGTGCATTTGTTGTTTCGGTCATTGCGGCATGCTTGGCCGATAGTTCACCAAGTACCGATGCGGTTGATAGTAAATTATTGTACACACAATTATCGAGAATTTCCTGACATTTTGTGTGTGTGCTCAAATAGAATAGAATATGATGAGCGTTTGGTCGTTTCGATGGATGACTATTGAATGGTGACATATTCGAATCTTTTTTCTGCAGTGGCAAATCACTTTTTACCGATACCAAAATTCGTTCGCTCTCCAGAAGCAACTGCAGTATTAGACGTCTCGTAAATCCTGATATTATATTTTTAGCATTTATTTGATTATTTGGTTTTCGAATCACAGATATTAATATCACGGTCAAATTTTCTTGATTCTTTGGATGACACGATGTTACTTTCGATAGAAATTTAATGGTGGCCGCCTCAAGTTTTCTATGAAACGATAGTAAATCGGATGTCGGTTCACGTGGCTTATTATTATTGCACAACATATCGAGCAATGGATTCCAAAATATTGAACCATCATATGAGCCCAACCAATCACGCATATGACCTTCGGAACATGTTTCGGAAAAGAAATCCAAAATTTCGGCTATCATATCAACATTAACCAATGGATATTGAACATTGCGATGTGTTTTATTTTCAACTTTATCAGCATCCGTCAAATAGCCGGTATTGTAGTATGGACATTCTTTGGTCGAATCTGCAGCCGGATCAATACTATAGCAAAACTCTAATATTGCAAATGATAGAAGTTTCGGGAGTCCAGAGTCGAGCAATTGTTGTATTGCACATTCGGATTGGCAGGTCATTGCAATCGTTTTCAATTGTTTCGAAGAGAGTTTCAATTTTGTTAGATCTTGAATAACTAAGCGACTGTACCATTCGCCTGTATTATTTGTTGCTTCTTTAGTGTCATCAGTCATACCTTCTGTATCTTTTCTGTTGAAATAATAAGAAATTAAATTTTACAAAAACAACAACAACAACAACAACAACAAATACCTATCATCTGAAATGCTAGCATTAATACCGGTTGATAGATTTGGTACCAAAACCTCCATTTTCTTTAGTAAGAGCGGGAAAAACTCCGGACGTATGCAACATATTGAACATAACATTGAGTCCATAGCCGTTTTTAGTGGTTCTTTGTGTTCCAGTATTTCGGTCCACATGTACACCGAATAAAATAAATTTTCGGTTATCAATGCGGATACATCTTTGGATGTATTTGATGTATAGACCGTCCATAAAATTGCAGAAAGACATTTTACAAAACCTGAAAATAAAAAAATAAAATCAATTTAATTATCACATTACATGTGGTGTGGACCCTAAGAGTTAAAACCAACATTAAATTAGACTGACAAAGGCGCACTTGCCCAAAGAGTAACAAAAACAACTTTTGGGACTGGACATTAGCAGCGCAGAACGATCATCTCGTCGTCCCTAATTTCAGAAGGATGGCCTTGTATGTCTGCATATCAACAAAGACCATTTTCACACTAAAGGACTAAAAAACTACTTCAAGGAAGCCTAACTTGTCTTAGAAAAAAGTCCCAAACAATTATCACATCAATAGTAAAAGTGACACCAACATCAACTCTAATAAAGAATTTTTTCATAGACAGATTATCCCAAAGACGTAATCAAATCTTTTTCTGGATAAATACGCAATAAATTGTCCGTGATACTTACCACTGTAAGGATTTGTCTTCATAAGATGTATTTGAGAATGAAATTTGATATACAAATTCTGAGTCCATTCGATAACAGAGGCAATTCTTTCATCAATATAATCATCCTGTGTTGTACATAAATCATACAACAAATCGGAGACAGCTTCGTTACTCCATCGGAAAGCTAAAAATTATTAAAATATCAATAAAAAAAACATTCAGCATCCGCCCCAAAAACACTTACTCTGTGGCAATGTACTTTTCAACAAATTCTCAATCAATTTAAGTCCCAGCTCTTTGCTGTGCAGTCCTAATTTCAGTAAAACTGTTTCTAAATTTTGTAATGCTGCACTAGGACCATTCGATGTAACATTCAGCAGTGAACAACATGCTTCCAAGAAACCCGGATAGTCTGCAGCCGATTGTATGACAGCATTTGGTAATGATTGATTTTCTACATTAAATGTGGCTACGCTAAAGCATCGTGCCAAAATTTTTAACCAACCAAAACTTGATTTGGCTGTGGTATCATCGTCACCGGACAGCGATTCTATGCCATTGACATTTTTGATGCCTCTAAAAACGGTTGAGCCTAGTATGGAAATTTGATTGAGACCAATGCTTGTGCTGTCTTTTGGCCTAGGGAAAATGACAATTTTTTTTTTTTTTTTTTTTTCAAAAATATTTCGCTGTGCCTAAACTCAAAATAACCCACCTATACAACCGCAACACAACACTATTGGCAATTTCAGCTTGTGGCAACTTCAGTCTTATACACGTCAAACCAACCGTTGACATCGGTTGACTAATTGGAATGGGCTGTATACTGCTATCCCTGTTAATTTCCAATGCTACTGCCGATGGACTTGATGCCAACGACGGTAAATGTGGTTGCAGTTGAATTTCTTTAAGTAGAACAGCCGTCGGCAGTGTTATAATCAAATCAATATGTGATTCATTCGGATAGAACAAATAGGTCCAGGCGGCCGTACGAGCTCGTCGATGCGATGCTATCGGAGCTTGAATTAGTACATCGGGCGGTTGGGCGGTGGAATTTTCAGTAGTAATATTGCAAAATGTTGCAAAATTTATTAATCCTTCAGATGATTTATTTGATAAAGATTTTTTGCCTGTATTATGACTACATTGTTTATGCTTTGATTTACTTATACATTGCATTATTAGCGATACCAATCCCGGTTGCATATTAATAAGTGTTCGATTGCATCGAACCAAACTTTGACAGAGCACTTTAA
Source organism: Platyura marginata (assembly GCA_026745375.1). Classification (NCBI taxonomy): domain Eukaryota; kingdom Metazoa; phylum Arthropoda; class Insecta; order Diptera; family Keroplatidae; genus Platyura; species Platyura marginata. The sequence continues at coordinate 22,882 of JANSTT010012223.1, read as the reverse complement.
TGCCATACATTTCAGTGAAAATTTTCACGGTCACCGGCGTGTCTAATACTTTAAGGACAAACCACAAAAATGGTTCGGACAACTGTAATTTTGGTAATGCATGCCGGATGCTCGATGTTGAATTGAGAAAATCGAAAAGTGGCCTAATGATCAATATGGGTTGAGTTGCTTTTTTGCTCAACAACATGAGCAATTGGAATACAGCATCGGCCACTGTTGTCGGCTCAATAATAGGATTATTTGTCTCAGATGCATTTAATGGATACAAAGATGATGCTAACAGAGCAAATGATGAACTTGAGCTTTGTGACAATGAGCCCAATAGTCGTATCATTGTTGGATAATGCTGTAAAACGGTATCGGCAACGCATGGAATTTTAATAACTGGAATCTCCGGTTGATGTTGTTGTTCGGCTTTAATTTCATCTGTTTGACTTTCGTTGGATATATTTTGGGCGGATATTATATCATTGGTCGATAAAAATTCCTAAAATTATTTAAACATTAAATTGTTTAATTGTTGTAACATTTATTGTTGGCACACATACATCTCCACGTCTCGGTAACATTGTTTGAACCAATTTCGAAGACAATTTCAACAAACTCACCAACAATGAATTGTCTGAGACGGCTTTGTTCTGTCGTACATTTTCGGATCCTAGAACAGGACCGTAAATGCCACTAAATACATTGTTTGCAATATTCGCATCAGAACGCTGACAATAAACTTTCTCAACATTCGATATATGACTATAAACCAAATAAGCTAAAAATAGAAGAAAAGAAATTAAAAAAAAAAAATTACATGCCCTTGAAATTCATAGTCAACGGAAAAACACTTACAAACACTTTCGACAATACTCATGGCAACGCCTAAATCAGTCTTTTCATATTGAAACGTAATAAGTTCTTTGATTAAAAGATTTTGGGCATCGATTGGACCCTGTTGCAATGAAATAGCACCACCCGGCTGAACTAATTGCAAGACAACACGCAATAAAATTTCCTTTAGTTTTTTCTTCACATACGACATGTCCATTACGTCCGATTTCATTTCCATCCACATAAATAGCTCATGTATGAGTTTGCATATTGTTGGACCAGCCTATGAAAATAATGATTTTTTTTTGTTAAATCCTTTTCATCCATTCGTAGTTCGTTATTGAACTTGACCCCAAAAAGAACAACTAATACAACTCAACTAGGAACACATTCATAAATAAAAACTTACGCAACGATTGTCACTGGCCGAATTAATATCAGCCGAAGAATAAAATCTCTGTAACATTTTCTCGAAATTTGTATTGTTCACAATAAAAACGCCCATTCGTTTTGGGTTTGTTTCATTTAACTCTTCGTGTTCTAAAAGAGAAAATTCCAAATTTATCATTTAGATAAAAAGAAAAAATACAAAATAATTACCAGGAAAATTTTCAAAATTAAAATGTGGATTACATGCTAATGTAAGACACTGAAAAGCTAAACTCCATGTACGTAACTTAATGCCAGGATGCCAAGACAAAGCCGACAGTAAACCTTGTACACCATTCGGTCCAAATGGAATTTTAGGTGCTTCGGCCGTACTAAAACCGTTATTTAAACCTTTATCCGATAGTTCACTGTTTAACGTTAACCACAATTGCAAAACTTGATCCAAATTTAACCAGGAATCTTGTAAATGGAGATCAGCAAAAATATTCTCAAAAACATATACAAACATTAAATTTGTATTTATTCCTTGATTGTATTCTGGTCCTGACCACGCATGAATTACATAATCTGGCCATTCTGGAATGTCAACGGGAGCGTTCGTTGGTTCATTTAATCGTACTTGCGAAAGACTTCCGAATAGATTTATTGATGACATCATTGTGAGTCGTCGCATTTTCACTTCGATATTTCCTTCTAAACCATACTCTAAACGGACATCCATTGCCGTTGATACACTTCGATAGACTGAATTGATTCCAATGCGATTTAATATTGTGTTACTCTGTTTGTTGAGAATTTTTTCCTGTTCCAAAAAATCCTCCAAAATATCGTCCATTTCGGCATCTTCACATTCCATAAGCGATGGCAGATGATTATTTTCGGATATTAAAACTGCATTAATGAGAAGATTTTCTCTTTAATTTCAATAATCTAATTAAAAAAAAAATATATTTACCATCCGCATAGGTCATGTCCTTAACCAGATGACTATCCGTTAAAATTGCTTCCGGTATTAGTTGTACTGTAAAAACTAAATAATTTATTTTAAAATCTTTAATCTTAGGTCAATTCGTTTGCTATTTATAATTTACTTTCAGACGATGTACCAACATCATTACTTTCGACCACACCATCCATATCGCTGGGTATATCCTCATACGAACGTTTAAGTTTAAAATTTTTATCCGCCTCCAGTATTCCCTAAAATTCCATTATTCATTTATGTTTGCAACATGCTTTCTTAAATATTAACTACCTGTAATAAACATGTTATTGCGTGTACGGCCCATGGCTGTTGTTGATCTCGCCAAACGGCTAATCGGACAAGCTGTTCCAGTTGACTTGTGGTTATTATTTTTGATAATTGAATTGATGGACGAGATATTGATACCAATCGAGCAATTATCTATGGAAATGGGTGTGGTTAAAGGAAAAAAAAAACAAAAAAAAAAACAAAAACTGAGACAAATCGACTGATATAATCCCACTTTATATTGTTACCTAAAGGGGAGGGGTGATTATTTTCAGTTAACTTACTTTACAGGTCAGCAAAAACAAATCCATATTACAAGTGTAATCCATCGACAATAAAAGTCCAATTAAACCACGTACAACAATAAGCGTATTGCCCGGTTTCAATGCTTTCAAACCTTTGTCAAATGGTTGCTCGAGATCAATATGTATCTCTTTAAATTTTGGTGTACTGCTCATTTTTGTTGTCGATGTCGACGTTGATGTTGATTTGGTTGTTTTCGTTTTTCCATTGCAAGCAATTTCCATAAATATTTCCGGAAATTGATGTAATTTCGTTTTCTTCAACAGATTGTCTTGCTGTTTTAGTGCCAAACTAATTTGCGACGTTAAATGCGCCACTTGTACAGCTTTATCATTTTGTATCATATAAATCTTATCTAATGTACTGTTTGATGCTTTGTGTTGAAGAAAACGTTTTTTCAATGCTCGCGAATATGATCGGCCACCATTGTTATTGATAGTTTGTGCCCGAGCCTTGGATATATCCGAATCGCCGGACATAAAATCCCATCGCATAGAACCTGTTACAAAACAAGGATTTAGACAAATAAATAACATTTTCTAGTCTAAGTATAGCAACACTACTTACTTGCTTCTTTTTTATCGATTCCATCATCTAAACATACAGACAAAAACAGAAGCAACCAACTAATTAATTGAAAATCAGTGTTCGAACCAATTGTGTCATCATTGTGATAATCATGATCTTCCATTGCGGCAGCATTATTTGACAATGGTACCAGCAATGTTGCCAGACTCTTTAGTATTGCATCAATAACAAATCTCCGACACGATCCCATAGCAATACTTTTTCTACCCATATAGGTGAGCAGAAAGAATACCCGATCCTGTGGAAATATTTTCGTGTATTGCGATGAATAAAGTCGAGTAAATGTATTCGCCAAAAATTCTCCCCACCACGCTTTATAACAACACATTCTAACTAAAAGTGAGCAGGTCGCCAATTGCATATTATTATCACCATCCACTACTAGCGTATTAAATAGAAGATTGCACATATCTTGAGTGAATAGTGAATTCAATGCGGCAATATTCTATAAAATTAAATTATACTTTAATGTATAGCCGAAATCATCTCAATTCCATAGTATACCTTAACACCGTATTCGATCATAAAATGCAATAAAATTTCCACTAAACATTCACTCAGTACTCGCAATTTATCGGTAGAAACTGATGCCAAATTTCCCATCTCACTTAAAGGCTTTGGTACAGTATTTGTTGTGTCAAGTCTCTGTATCACACTTTGAATAACATTTAATTGATTTTGAAACGAAATGCATTCCTGTAAAAATCAAAAATTAATTAAATTAAGATAAATAAAAATTAAAAAAAAAAAATCTTCCGACTAACCTCATAAACATTCAAAATTTTTTGTTCTTCGAAGCTTGTAGTGTCACCCTCTTTGTTTTTATTTAAATATGCCTGCATATGAGCCACATTCGATATGTCACTATTAAATAGCGGTTCAAGTAATTCGGCCAATTTCACACTGGACAAACTATATCGACAATGAACATCTTCATAGAGAGAATTTAGCGCTTTCAATTGTAGTGGAATATTTGAGTTTTTGGTTTTTATATATTTGAGAACTACAAAACAAAAAAAACAAAAAATTATCGATACTATCTAATCGTATAGTTTAACAAAGTACTTGGATCAGCGTAACCATCATTTTCCATTACTAGTACATGACCAAAAAATGATCCAATCGGTATTTTACAACAAGTTGCTGACATTCCATAGCGTCCGGTAGTTGTTATCTGTGCCAAAAAGAATTACAAACGATTAGCAATTCCAATTAAAAACAAAGACCTATGCTGTTATTAATAACATTTTTAGAGGAGCTGTATAGGGCTCCAGAAGTGTTTTTTTTTAACCATTCTTAATAGATTCTAAAAATTGTTCTGATATTTCTTTACTTTCTTACTCGTTTATGGTATGGGTAAGCAGTGTTACAAGCTGCGATACAGAACGTCTTTGTAAGTATTGAGACGATCTTACACACTTAATATTAAAATTTAATCAAATCGTCAGAAGGGGCATGTGAGAAAATTAATTAAATTTAAAAAAAATGAACAAAATAATAAAAGCCCCCGAACCTACACTTGACCCGAATGGTCATTTTATAAAATAGAAAAATAAAAAACTTACCTTCAAATACCGACAAATTGGCGGTGGCTGTAAATCACTCAACACCAATGTCTTTGTTGATATATCGGATGCGACCGCTAATCGTATGCTATCTGTTTCTTCCTCAAAACACCAAATATCTATATACAACGATACAAGATCCTCACACGCTGGAATAACCAAATCGGTTAACATAACGGCCGATCCAAAATCCAATGTAATAAATCGTCTAGCACCGGAATGCATACGATCGACAACAATCATTTGTTTTGGTGGTAAACTCAGCAATTTATGCCATGGTATCGATGAATTATCATCAAAACAATTATTCGTCACAAATTCTTTGACCTTTGTTGATAGCGAATGGGTTACCGTTTCACTATTGTCAATATTTTTTTGGAGTATTTCAACAATTTTATTCATGGTTTCTAGATCGACATCTTTTAAAAATGTGCAAGTCTTTAGTTCGGTTGGTTCAAATGCTGATTTAACTGAAAATGAAGGTAGGCAGAATGTTAGAAATATTACATTAAATTCTAGATTCCTGGGTTTACAGTCAATGAAAATCAACCCCTATCTCAGATCATTGAATTTTTCTGGTAAATATAATTTATTCCAAGTCTACTTGATGATTAAGCCGTGATTGCGTTTGATCTCCACCTTGCTAATTACATTTAGTTGTTTGCTTTAGGTTTATTGTTAGTGACATTTATGGTACAAGGAACAAAAACTCCTGAACAGATATAAGAAGTAAAAATTGAGCAGACCACTTAAATTAAGAACATTTATATGAAGATGGAACCTGTAATAAATGTTGTGGTCAAATTTGTCCAGCTAAACATCTTATCAGTGCACAATGTATCGAGAAAAAATAAATAAATACAAAAACCACTTACTTTTCATAAAACTATTTGAGGCCTCCTTCAAGGGATCTTTCTGTAGATGCTGTATTTGTATAGCTGAATAAAGAAATTTGTCAACAATAAAAAAAAAAAATATTAAAATTCATTCCATTCACCTATTTCCTTTTCAGTATTATTATTATTATTGTTGTTGTTGTTGTTATTATTATTGTTGTTATTGGTGTTGCCAGTGTTGCCAGTGTTGCCAGTTTTGCCAATTGTTTTGGCTGCATTTTGTAAATGATCAATATGATTGATTAATGTTGCCTCAGGTTTCGGTGATGATGTTTCAAATACAACATCCTCAATGACATTGGTTGTCTGTGTTATTGCAGCCATATCCATATTTTCAACACGTGTCGCCTCTGATGCTGCACAGCATGTAAAATGTAGTGGTTCCACTTCTAACAGACCACGTAACTGATTGCTAATGCCTTTTCGTCGTATTTGTGATGGAAATGTACGAAGTTCTGTACCATCTACAAAAATAACCAAAAAATTTAATATTAAATCGAAAATTTTTATTCTGGACATGGCAAACCTGTTGAACAGAATTTTTTCAAATCAATATATGTATTTTGCTGTTGAACGGTTGCAGCATTCTTCATAAGTGACAACAATGTTGCCGGTATTGAATTGCATTTGGTTGACAATGCTAATTCGGCATCAAAGAGTTCCGGTTCAAATGGTAGACCGTACAAGCCAAATCTGGTACGAAGAAGTGATGTATATGGATTGGATCGCTGTGCAATTTCCTGTGTCACTTTAAACAACAGTTCAATACATTTGGCACCAATTTGTGCTTGTGAATTTATAGTGGCCGCACCAAATATGAGCAATGTAAACCATCTGAGTGAACCGGCATATATGGCCGTTGCCAGTTGGGGCAAACAAAAAAGAATCGAACATTTCAGGCTTGACTCAAAGTTTTGTCGTTCAATTCGTTCGGGTGGCAAATTCATAGCGCCCCTGTAATAATATGACTATTAGTAAGTAATTGACTATTAGTAAGTAATTAGTAAGTAATTGAAATCTAAAAAAAAACTTTGTACAGATCATTTGTACCTTAGAACTTCCCTATGCTAGATTAGAGACTTTCAATTCATAAATTCGCATTTTCAACAAAGAGCTGACAAGCTGCTTAGGCTTCATTAAAACAGCCTCATAATTTACACTGAACTATCTACAGGTCACTGCCAATTGAGATCTCCACGAAATTGGCAGAACACCTGATCCTTCATGCCGCTTCTGTCTCGAAGAGGATGATGAAACGGCGGAACACATACTCTGGGATTGTCTGGCCTTAGCCCATAAGAGGCTTCGTCACCTAGGAGGCTACATTCTGACTACAGACGACATCCGGCAGAACAGCCCCTCTCTAGTGCTACAATTCATTAATAACAGCTCGCTAATAGAGGACATTTCTCAGTGATGTAGGGTCAATAGCCCTACAGTCCCCTCCTAACCTAACCTAGACTTTAGGCGGAAAATGAAAAAAAAAATGAATGCACGGAAATCGTGATTATTTGCGGTAAAGTAAACGTAACCCTTCTCCCTTAGACAAAATTGTCCCGTAACGCATTTCATAAGTCGGATTAAATCCCCCTCAAACCATAATTTCGCAAAACAAATAATTACCATAACCTTTTCTCAAAATTGGGACGATCTTATCCTAGAACTCCTGATAGAGATTGCGAATTAAAGGGAAATTAATTCCTGGCGTGAATTTTTTGAATTTCAATTTGAGAGATTTCGACCTTAAAAAAACTAAAAAAAAAAAAAAAAAAAAACTTTGTACTTACTCCAACATTATCAATATGATTTTCACACATTTATTTGATGTACTTCGATTTCCCAGCAATATACAATTCCGCATAAGTTCCGTTAAATTCGCCTGCACAATATTAACGCAATCAATTTGTTGCATATACATATCGATCACAATATCATTTGAGGCCGAACCAATTTTCGTTTGTTTTGATGAATCACATTTTGGTGATCGATATCGTATCATACGAATTGATATTATCCATAATAGAATATCAAGCGAAATATTTTTTTCTATATTTGAATCAGTTCGTGAGGTGATATTCAATAGATTTCCAAGTAGTGCATTCGATTCGAGCATTGCGATACGTTGGATCCGTTCATTTTGAATTTGATAGACATTTTTTGTGCTTCGTATGCTTATTGAGATCTCGTGAAGCCAATCGCAACCTGAAATACAAAATTTAAGAAGTGGACATTATTTTCAAAATTATTTCGAATTAACTACAATAAATTATTAATTATATTAAATTACAATTTCCCTACTGTAGGGTGGATCTAAAAAAAAAATTTAATATAATTAATAATCAATTGATAGATGATGAATTTTAATGTTGAACTAAGTGCATAGATACAGTTTATGGTAATTTACCCAGTCATTGGGTAATATATTATCGAACAGTGCAACTAGAATGTAATGAACATGCAAAATGGAAATTTTTCAAAAATAATGTTTTTATATTTAAGACCCAAAAACAATAATTATTATTTGCTTCATTTCAATTAATGGGGGCGAGGGAAATTGTTAAGATCGTAATTATAGCAGGCAAGAATGAATTTTCACTTTTTACTAATATTTTTCTGAAAATAGTTAAGATTTTAAGTTTCTCTTCAAGTCAAGATATAAAAAAAAGAAAAAAATACAATATTTGAACATTAAATTTATGATTAAAAATATTTTTAGCAGAGGTCTGAAAATAAAAATTAAAAAGTTCGTAGTGACCGCTCCAAAGCAACTACATTTTTCATAATTTTGTAAATAAAAAGTGAGCAGGAGAAAAAAAAATGTAAAATTACACTTCGGGACATATTTCTCGACTGTAGATTCTCCATTGTGAAATTTAATTTCCTCTACATTTCACAATGTTGGTACTAAAAAAAAAAGGTCTCCCATCGAATTAGTAAAAAAAACTGGGGTTGCGCATTCGGCTTAAAGTGTAACCAAAAATTTTATTTTTCTTACAAACCTGCTTGTCCGCTGCGAATCACTAGGATGTGATAAATTTGGAATAAAGTTAAGAATCGTTCGACATATTATTTCGGGTGTGTACTGCCGATTCTTTACACCGAATCTCTTTATCCTTCCCAGGTACGAGAATTTTAACTTTTGTAGTATGAAATTAAAATTTTGAGTGTTAGATCCTTGACCGTGGTAAATTACATAGAATTTGTGTAAAAGTCATAACGAAGTTTCTGGCGTCAAGTTAGATACCTCCCTCATCAAACCAAAGATCATGATTGGCTTAATGGGCTGTACGTGTCGGATAACTTTCCAGTATACAATTACAGCACTTCCCATACAAAACTACTAGTAGTAGTAATTTTCATCCATTTCTTATTTAGACAAGAAAAGATTGTCACCAGATTGTATACACGTCGTCCTTGGCAACATTTTCAGCAAATCAACCCGTTGGCAACTTTCTTTCTGGATGTTCTTTTTTAATTACAAATAGACTCGTTTTACATATTTAAACCATAAATATCGCAAGCAAATTATTATCGAGTGAACAAAAAAAGATTTTCATCACCGTTAATTAGTAATATTAATTTCTATAGATAATAATAAAACTAAAACTTACATTTAAAAACATTACAATTTAGTTTTTATGACAAACAAAAAAATTTGTTTGTAGTAGAGTAGTAGTTATTTAAAAGAAATGAAAAATTAAAAGCAAATAATGTTCATACCTATGTAAAAGTCATTAATTCGTGATTTTGGTGTTGAGGAGTCATTTGATAACGGAACATTTGGCGTATTTTGTGTAGCCGATTTAGCAAATGACGGAAAAAGGCAACGCAGTATACTCTTTTTTCGTACAGGAACTGAAAATAGGTTGACATACAAAATGTCCAAAAAAATACTGATAATATTTCATTTAATGTAATAAAAATTAAAAAAAATTAAAAAAAAAAAAACAATGAAATGTCGTCCTTTTTTTTGGATGAATACACACAGATTCAATTGTCGATTGAATAAACATGCAATTCCAAAATAATTTTGACATTTAATCAATATACTAACCTCGTGTTTTGCCCGGTCCATCTCTTACCAAATCAACCATTGTTTTAATGTGTATGAGAAAATTGCGACTTTTTGTTTTGAACAATTTCGGACTGGTCAATGTTACCGAACCATATTGTTCGCTTAGGTCCATGCATGAAGCAAGCTCTATTGGTCCGGCTAATATATCAGCATTGTGTGCTTGTAGATATTCTTCACTCAAAACAGGATTATCTATAAACAAAAACAAAAAAAATCTATAAAGTTCTGCGGATACTTTTCGTGAGGAAATTTTTACCTTTAAAATCAGAACCATCAATTTTGAAGTCAATATTTTCATCGACCGATGAATCTGAAGTGGTTGCTGCTGCTGCTGCTGCCGCCGCCGTCGCCGTCGCTACATTAGTCGGTGCCTTCATACGATACCCAAAACCACTGGTACTTTGTTTTAGTAGTGTTATTTGTATTGCCGGCGGATTTGGACATTGATCATATAGGGAAAATTTAAAATTTATATGACCCAATGTAGCTGGTTTTGGTAGAGTAATTTCAATAATATGTTCGTCCCATGTTGTGCTGTAAATTCATTAAATTTCCATTAGTTATGTCATCGAATGTTTATAAATTTGTAAAATGTAATTAAAAACATTGATGAGGAGACGTTTGACCCTCTAATGTACATAATTGGAATTGTGGCTGTTTTCTTACACAACAAGCTAGTCTTGAATTGGTACATATATAAGATTACTGAAATTTTTTTTATGCTTCCAATTTTTAAACAAATCCTGAGGACCATTGAAAAATTAGAAATAGTAAAATTAAAAATTTTCAAAAATGGCAATTTCGAGTCACTGAAGATCAATTTTATAAATTTTTGGAGAAGTTTCGGGTAGTTTATTATGCAAAAAACCCATTTTTATCGATTTTAAAGCCACATCCCTGTCAATCTATTAATTACTACCCCTTAATATTATGTATAACGATACCCCTGTACAATACTTACACATCATTATGCAAACGATAGGTTTTAATCAAATGAGCATCATCGCCCGGTCTCATCTGTTGCGGACTTTTCTTCTGCTTCTGTGCCTGAATAAATTCACTCCAACATGCTGGCACCTCGGCCGTATACGGTGTCAGCATTTCATCGAATTGTGTCAGCAAATACAATGACTTCAAATCGGCTAATTGTAAATCATTTTTATGCGCATAAATCGATGACACATTAAAAGCATTCGATGCTTCGCCCAAAAGCGGATCCAACATCGGTGAATTGGATGTTGACGGTATCGAATTACATGATGATATTGTGGGTATTTGATTGAAACCATCGATTTCGGATATTTCATGATCGCCACCAGTCAATGATGTGGCCGATGATATGGCAAAATTCATTTTTTCATCTTCCTGTTCATCGGATGAATCAACGTCCATATCAAAGAATGAATAAAAATGTAAAAATCCAGTTTTCGTGCATGCACACAAACGTTCCAAATTTTTGCAATATGCAACCGAAACAAATTTTCCATCAACATTTGTTTGTGATATTGTTCGCAATGATGTTAGCGCCAACAATTGCAATGTTCCATCTGCACAAACCATAGCAAAAATACCGTGCTGCGTATCGGAATTTACATCACCAATGGTATCGCTGAAACTGGGTAACATACATATTTGGGATGGTGCATGATCTTCGAATAAAACTCTTGAGCATACTGGTTGTTCAATCAGATAACCATCATCCTTTAGTTGATACACAAACAATTGAACACCAGCCGTAGAATTATCGAACATGGTCTCTTCTTCACCATCAATGTCCATTTTCACCACTTCCTTGTCGACGCTGCTTTCGACAGATGATTTACGTAAAATTATCAACAAAAAATTGGAATCATAAGCTGGAATGATTTCCGATACAAAATAGTGATCCGATAGTATTGGAACAACGGAGATTGTCTGTATTGGTTTGCATGCAACCTGATCCACCTCTTGATTGTATGTAAAATCGGGAAATGTTGAAATTGATGGTTGACTAATATGCGAAACATTTTTGGTTGTTTGAGTCTTGATACTTTCAATAAAATTATCTGCCAAAACGTCTAAATCATCACATTTTACCCAATCACCATATTCTGAATGGAGTCCTGAATTTGGTGACGGTGAATCACATTCGAATATTTCTTCCGGGACAATATTTTTCAATGAAGATTTCTTATTCTCACCAGAATCACCAGCTTCCACAACAATCAGTTCGTTTTCATTTAGTTTGGTGATAGTTTCTTCTGTTTTGTTGCAACGACTTTTGCACACATTGTACACCACAATGTATGGTTCCTGATTGTACGAAATACCGCAAGCAATTTTTAATCCTTTAAAATTACTAATCGTTTTGATTGCCGGATCCGTTGAACAATACGTACAAATGGAATAGAGATTAATGTCGCTGTCAATAATATTTTCGTGATTACAATCGACGAAAATTAATTTACTATCCTCACGAATATCGATTGAGCCAAATTTGACAATTTGTCGTTTAATTTTCCACAACTGTATTTGACCGGACTGTTCACCGGTACAAATAACATTCGACTGGGTACCATTTGATATAATCGAAAATCCACGTGTCTGTACGGCCGGATTTGTGGCATATGTAATCGATAACGGTACATTTTGTGTGTATTCACCTTTAATGAATGGACAATCGGGTGAATGTCGTTCATGTTCACTCCATGGTTCATCGGTTTTTTCCCAATATATCAAGCAGATATTACATGTAAAACACATTGCCCGATCATCACCGTTCATACTGGGTCGATGGAAAAAACCAGCCTGAGCCATTTGATTTGGTAATGCCCATTTATAATCCATATGTGGCCAACAGGCAAATGTTTGTCGTCTGGTTGCTTCTGAATGCATCATAAATCGTGAATTTGCTGTACTGGCTGCATCCATCATACGACCACCGATTAGTAAATCTCGGAGACGTTCATTCAGTGCCGATGCTATAGCAAGAGCTGGTGTATGACGATCAAGATTTTTTAATTGAAATACAACATTGTTGGCAACAATTTTTATACTTGAGTGCGGTAATTCCAAACATATTGTATTCCACTGGAATGATTTTTATTTAATTTTTCTTTTTTATTAAAAACTCAAACACAAACAATGAAAATTGAAAATCATTACCTTTTGCGCTTTTATTCCTTTCTTCGTTTGTGCATGAGCTTCATCGATTTTTGCAATAAGTTCGTTTACTACATCGGTGGTATTTTCAAGACCATGCTCTTCGAGACTTTGTAAACTTTGAAGAAATAGAACGGCCTCCGATAGAAGTAGATCGACTTTTATGATGTTATCTGTTTGCATTACTGGTGTTTGCAGTATTGTATCCAATAGTAGAACACCATTGTAATCACTGCGCATGCCAATATTTACCGAATCCCAAAAAAGTACCTTGTCCTGTTTTGGTAAATACTTACTATTTACCTTTCGACCTGGCACTTTAATAAAACGAAAATAAAGTATATTAGTTTAGATAGTAGACCCAGATAGTCGGGAAATAAATTGATTTTGTATTAATGTATTAAAGGATTTGGGAATTTTATAGATAGGAAACAAATAGACTTAGCCATTATTAGTACCGGGATCTCGGTAAATCAAAGGAATAAAAATCAATTTTTGAATCAATTCTGTGCACGGAAGAAATTATGTCCAATGAATTTTAATTATTTATGGACATGACTATGGTTCTTAAAAAATTTCAAATAAAATTGCAGAAGAAAAATTGACAAAGTTGATAGAATGATTCAAATGAATGAGGAAAACTTAATCTAAAGCTTTGGATTTCTTGTCCTTTCTCTTATATAGTGCGTTAACTCAATCTATTGTCTCCAGTTTATCAATTTGCAACGTCTATTAATCCTTAATATGGAATGGATTGGCTTAAGAGCCACTCACATTTGACAAGATTGACCACGATTTCACCAGATATCTACTATAAAAACATTTAAAAACCCAATTCCACATACTACTTTATGACTGGTCTCATCTAACTAATCTGAGAAAATGGTTGAATTCACCTTATCTTACATTCTCCCTAATACTACATAAATCATGCTCTTACAGGTTATTTTTAAGCAAGAGTGATGCCATGAATCCTTTTACGGAATTTTTCGAAGTCTCCAGCAATTGTCTAAATATTAAATATAATATTGACCCAGAACTCATGAGAATCTCACAATTTTTTTTTTTTTTTTTAGATTATAAGTAAAACAATCATTGGTCATGAATATTTATTTAATGAAACTTAATGGTGTAAGTGATACTTTAAAAGAGATAACAAAAAATAATGTAATTCAATCGAAATTTATCGCAGAACTTAAAACAAAACTTGACGTGATTAGGTGCGATCAATTACGGTTTATGTTTTTTTTGGCCCTATTTGGTTTCATAAGTTCAAATTTTGGCATCAGTGTAGATTTGGATATTAATACGGCAAAGAACAAACGAAATCTATATGGACAAAGCGCAAGATTATTAACAAATACTACGCTGTAATCGTCACAAGAGCTTTGTATTGTACTTATTGCTATGTCGGCAACCCTATTAATAATTTGTTAAAATTATTACAAATTGTTTACAGTAGTAAACAAAAAAAGTTATTCTCTATCAAATCAAATTTATGTTTATACAATCATAGAAGGAAACGGACGCATATACATCTTCTTTCAAGAGGACAAAGCATACAATGTAAGTATTTCGAATAAACAATGAAAATTATGGTTAGATTTGATTCTAAATCTAAACATATAATTAAGAAAATAATAATTACGAAGTTATTTTTTTTTTTATGAGTGCCTCAAGTAAACAAACAATGACGTAGTTTGCTATTGTACCATTAGATGTAATTAAATGAAATAAAAAATTAAATATTTGTTGATTAATCTTTTTCTACTATTACTTAGTCTCAAGTGAAGTAGGTGTTTGTTGACTCCATAAATAACTACAATTTGTGTTGGTCCCAATAAAAAAAAAAAAAAATTAAAAAAAAATCATGAAATCAATACAAATAGGTTCAAGCACTTTCTGGGGGCATCGAGACGGCCATATTTAAGCAATTTTGATTAATCAAATGAAAAAATGCCTATTTTACTACGGGTATGTATGAAACTCAAGCAATTTTCATAGATTTTGTGTTTTCTGTAGTTTTCCATTTCATTCGTCACATTAAAATAAACATAAAAACAGAATAAATTCGAAAAAATAAGAAAATTTGCCTATAAAAAGCTTAGAATGTAACATATCGAATGTCCGATTGCATAAAAGGCTGAGCAAATGCAAATGCATAGTACCCATCTAAGCACCACACAATGGAGAGAGTTCCTTACCTGACAGACGGCACGATTGCAAGACGACCCCCGAATTGATATCCAGCACTTTAACTTCATCGTTTGCTGTAGACACCAATACCACATTTAAATTTGAATGATAAATTATATTTGTAGCTTCAGTATCAATATTTAAATATCCATCTTCTTTTAATAACCATTGATCATCCATTTTACGACACTTTATCTTATGTTTTTTTTGTTAAATCGCCATTTGTGAAAAAACTAACTATGAATCCACTGAACGTTCTTTTGATTAAAGGCAGCGAATTGAAAAAATGTTGACAGTAAATTTTCGCCGCAAAAAATATCAGCTGGTATCGCTTGGTTTATGTCGTTGGCTTATTTATTTAAATTTAAATCTTTTTACTTTAAATTGATTTTATGCTCTAATGTCGTGCACAATAATGTTATTTGAGGGTAAGGTTAATGTTTATGGGAGTATAAAGTGATATACCTGCAATTAGTTTAAATTTAAAAATATTACTGCATAAACAGAAAACTAACAATTGATTTTGTAATTGAAGTACTAGAACAAGTACTTCTATTAGTATTTTGAACTTGTTCTCTAAAAAAATGTCAACGAAAATTTGAGCGAGAGCGAAAATTTACCTTTCTTGATTCTCACCCGCTCGCCATTCGCCATTTTAAAACAAATTGTCGATCTGTTTACATCGTTTGTGTCGTTTGCTCCTGAAAAATTTGCTTTTAAATTCAATAACAATAAAAAGCTATAATATATTTGAAAATTTATATGCACCCTAAATTGTGTGTGGCTTCTTTGTGTATAATAAACATTAAATATACTCCTCGATACTAATCTCTTTATTGTAAGTGTCGTTTCATTTATTATTACTAGATGTTTAGTGTTTGTTGCCTAATAAAAGAAAAAAAAATTCAAATCTGCAAATTGTCGACAACAATACAATTGGGATAAATCTTCATAATGTCTTATTGAATGGTTTGTATGATTTTAATGTTGCTAATTAATTAAAACTACAGCATGACATTGAAAAATGGAATTAGCATGACCTACATATATTTTTGGATAATTTAACAAAAACTTATTTACAAACAAATCATTAGCATTTTACTGTTTGTATAGTCAATAAATTGATCTTTTAATTTCCTTTAAACTGCAAAAAAAAATTCCAACCCTCCCCAAGTAAAAGAAAATACACTTCCGACCGGCATCATGTTTTAAAATCGATACCACCGATATCACCTTACAACAGAACCTACTTATACCTACCTACCCAAAACAGTATTTTACTACCCTTCAAACATATTTTTTTTATGGTATTTCCGTGATGTTACCAAAATTGTGGGTTACGCATTGATTGCTGTGTTTCCATTGCTATTTTGGAGTGGAATTAAATAAAAAAATTTGCCAGACATTTTCAATATCCAGTAAAAATGTCACCTACATTGACAGTGTCATGTCAATGGACAGGATTTACTTATTTATACACTGGCATTTTTTCCAATAACAATTTTAATCTGAGATTGCTAAGATATTTGGGAACTTACAAATCAATAAAGACTGATGTGTTTAAATGATAAGAATAGTATCAAACTAAAAGCAAGAACGACGAGGATATCTATAGATTTAATATGATATCCTTTTCCCTGATGATAAATTTGTAATGAAGAAGAGTGGAAGGGACGACAATTTCAAGGTAGAAAATATGCATTCTTTATCCAAATTCCAAAATAGGGGTAGGTACAAATGAAAATTTTCGACAAAAGATGAAAAAGGATTTTCTTCGAACTTTTGTTAAGAAACAACTATTGTTCTTCCCACCCTCACATTTTAGAGAATTCAATTCATATTATTTCTTGGGCAACAAAAAGTCTCAAAGCTGTGCTGTTACATTTCTTTGTGGACATTTTTTCCACACTCTTCCCGTTTTGGGAACGAATTAAAAAAACAAAAAATAGAACAAAATAATTCACCCCCAGTTCTGTGAAGCTATCCAAATCTTGTTATCTTTTTGATTATCCTTTTTTAATAAGCAGCGCCACAAACGACAGAATATTTTATGTTTGAATCCTTAGACTAATTTGTATTGGTTACATAATGAATTCTGAAGTAATTTGGCATACACAGATAAAGAAATTGATCGGTGGCTTCAAATGTATTTATACATATCTAACATGGAAGCGACATAATTCAGCTTTATCAAATTCAGTTCGATGATGATAAGAAGGCTTAACTGAAAATAACCAAGCAGATTATCACTTCTGTTTTGCAATATCTTAAATTTATGTTAATTAATAGGTAATTTATGGTAACAAAAAAAAAACTTTTATGCTAAATCAATTATTGTTACTAATTATTTTTGGTAACATAAAAATTACTTAACTGTTTTTTTTCCAACAGACTAAGTAAATAAATTATCTTCTTCAAATTTCTTGCAAAAAAAAAACTTTACTTGGCAAAAGTTTGCAAATCAATTCGCATACAAATTAACAAAAATTACACCGAGCAAATAATATAATTAGAAAATTTTCTATATATGTACGTCGATGGAAATGATAATTATTATGCAAAAATGTTTACTAAAAAGTTCAAATAAGTTAACGTTTAACGTTGATAAATAATTTACTAAATTACAAATGTATATAAACATGAACCATAAATTTCTGTTAAATTCAAAAGTCGTATTTTAAATTTGATTTGTCAAAATCCATTAAGGTAATTTATTTATTGAATAAATTAACAAGTCTGTTTATTATATGTACTGTTGTACATATAATATACCTACATAAATTGTATACCTGTGTATGTAATGTATATACATAAATATACTATGAATCTAGTGGTGGTGGTATCGTGGCCGAGGTGGTATAAAAATGCCAGTTTAAAACAATTTCTATATATTTATGGGCAACAATATATAGGTTAACATCATTAATTTTCCAAAGTAATTCAATAATGCCATCACTTAAACTAAAATTAAATGGTCAACAAAAATGATAATCAATAAAATTCTATTAACATAGTAAGTAGGTACTTAACATTATTAATATAAATATTTTTCGTGTATGATCATATGAAAAGTCGTGTCTGTCTGATTCCCAATCATAGTTTCATTATTTCATTATGAGGATCCAAACACAAACACCTTCAAGTGAGCCAATTTCAAATTTTTAAATTTTAAAAGAGCCGCAATATTTTAAAATCAACTTCAAGTTTAGTTGTTGTTAGCCATTCCCAAGGTTAGTATAATGTTTTTTTTTTTTTAATTTGAAAACTCTTTGAAAGCCACAGCAGAAGATTTGACAACCATTTTCCTTAATTAAATTAAGACTCTCAAAACGATTTTTCTAGAATTTTTTCTGACACTAAAAATGTTGTTCGCCAAGAAGTCTACATTTTTCTGTTCAATTAAAACAATGACGGCTCGTGAGAATTATTGATCTCATTATCATGGGACTATTTAAAAAAAAAAAAAACTTAAGTCATTTTGATGGAAGAAAATTAAAAAAAAAATTGATTGTTCATCGAATATCTTGACCGTTTTTTCGGCAGTTTTTTAAAAATTGACACAATTTTGAACTTTCTTAATACTAAGGATATGCTTTTGAAACTTGGCATTTTTATATTATTTTGAATTTCCAGCATTTTTTGCCAAATAATTTTTTTGGAAAAAGCTAACCCTTTAAGGTCTATAGATTTTGAACATGAAAGGGTTGACCAAAAAAAGAAAATAAAAATAAAAATATGTACATACATACATATTAACCGTTTAAAAGCGCCATTTTAAGGTACAGGTGTTCAGTGTTTAAATTTTCTAAAAATGAAAAATTTACGAAAGTATTTACAATTAAATTTTGAGAACGGTGAGTAGCTTTTTGAAAATTCTTAATTAACCCTTTCGCTTTCATGTTCAAAATATAAAATTAAAACGCAAATAAGAAATTTAAAAATGTAAAAATCAAAGAGATACTTATTATTAGATAAGACAAAGATGACTGTACCGTTTATTCTTCCATATATTTCAATTCTAATTATCACATTCATTCATAATAAGTATCCACCATATGTAATTCTAAATCAGTGTTAGTTAACTTATTTTTTGTTCACATACAAAAATTCATAATATTGACATAAGTCACATCGAAATCTTTTTTTAAGTTTTAAGATCACATATTTGAATGGGTCGAGACAGCGTGACAATTTTTGTAAAAAAAAGAAATCAAAACCAAGTACACGGGCGCATGTAAAATATTTTTAATTATACACTAAAAATAACTAAAGCTTACTACTTATTACGTACGATAATTACATTTACACGCAAATATGAACCACCTAATTCATAAATAGATCGTTTGGAGTTGTTTATGCTACAAAAATAATATGCTAGAAGTATGTAAGAGGCCAAACATCACAACATACTCGTACATAGTATATCCACTGAAGACAACAAAAATATGTAATAATAAATACTATCTGAGTACATAAATGTACAAAATATATAAGTTAAGAAACTGCATAATAAAATGTAATATTAAAATGATTGTTATGCTTAATATATTGCGTTAATTTATGTTTGTTAACAAAGCGGTGAAGGGAATTTTTTATAGAATAAGCGACTTTTCTTCTTTTTTTTTCTTTTAATTTTTCTTAATATTTTGTTTTTTTTTTGGTTTGTTTGTTGGCATTTTTGCTTAAGCCAGATGTTGGTAAATTGCGATCCGCGTGTAGCAATACTGACTGCGTTATGAGATTGTTTACGAAAGGAGTCTGGGAAATGAGAATTTAATTTTTAATGTTGGTGTTGTTTATGTTGGGCCTGTTGAGGAATATAAAATTGTTTTCGAATGCATTATGAAGAAAATGATTGTGTGTAAAAAATCTAATCAAAATTTATGAATAATAAATAGGGAACGAAATTTTATATTAAATGACGAAAATTCATTGTGATTTCCTTGCCTTCATGAATTTTGAACATGAAAAAGTTTCCCGAACATATTTTTAAAAATTGGGTATATCGCTTAGATTCGAATAGTCGATATTAATCAAATAAATGTTAATTCTTGCACCATTTCAGTACTACTGAAGTAGGATTTTGTAAAAAAATGACGAAAAGTGGGCAGATTTTTTCGAAACTAATTAATTTTTTATTCAAAGTGTGATTATTTTTGATAAAACTTGATTTTTAAAACGTATCTTATTTTTTTTTTTAGTAGGGAGCCCCTTTAAATAATTTTGTTTGTTAATTAATCTGATTAGAAGAAATCTAATAATAATTTTCTGTAAATAAGTACAAGTACAATAAATTATCTAATCTAATCTTTAATCGACTTTACTTAATTACAAAAAAAAATAAAAATTAAATTATTATGCAGATTATTTTAATAAATATTTTCATAGTTCTTTTTTATCAAATCATTTTTTAGATTAATAAAACAATTTTTATCAAAACATTTTTTAATCAATTTCTAATTAAAGAATTGCACTAACTGTACTTACACATGACGAAAACTTGATTTTAATATAGATTATCACTCAAAAATATACTTCTTTAAAAATAATTACTGTTAAAACAGTGCCCGTACCGCTTCCTCATTCAATATTACATGCTTGTAACTTAATTTTGATACTGTCACCAATAATTATTACTTAAGTAGAATAATAAGTAATATGCTACAATGTACTGAAAAATATTGGTAACCTCGCGGTGGCGAAATCATAAACACGTCTGCATTGTAAGCGTTATTTATTTTCCTTATTAAATTGATTTTTTTTTCCTTCCATTCTTTAGATTATGTTGCAGTTTTTCTTAAACAACAATCACCGCGTTAATAAGATGCATTATATATATGCAACCATATTGCTCGTTATATTTATGATAACAAAATAAGAAGAACAATTTCAATGAATTATGTGTAGATAAGATGTGTAAATGTAAATTAGATATTAAAATTTGAAATTGTACTGGATCTGTTTTCTAAATTGAGTTTTTATTTTTCAACTACTTCTACTTAATTTCTTTCATTTTTTTTTCTCCAAACAGCATTTCCTCCAAAGTTTTTGTGACTTATATTTACTTTTTAACGAAGGATAAATCAAACACAATTGGAATTTCGGGATATATTCAAATAAGTAAAAAAAAATAAATGAAATTCTGTGATATCAAAATAAAAAGAAATCTTCAATTGAAATTTCTAATGTAGAATTTCATAGATGGGCTGGTTTATGCATAAATGATCCCATCCAATTTAATCGCATTTAGTATTCAAAAAAAATAAAAAAAATTCTTCTTACAAGCAAAATACTTATGTACATATATTTATGTATAAGTAGGTATATAAAGTTCATGTGATTTTTTAGGTACAAAAAAAATATTATTAAATTGCGTCTTTTACATTCTTCTCTATATTACACATTTCTTTTATCATAAATAAATAATTTTGATGGAATTTCATTTCTATTGATTAATTATGACAGTGATGTGGAAAATAATAATTTTTCCCTTTAAAAGATAAAACGGATCATGTAACTAACTACATATCCTGTCTGTTGGATTAAATTTAAGTGATTTTTGTTTTTTGTAAGTAAATGCATATTTTTGTCTGTTCTAAGAAGGGTGTGCGCGTACGATGCTGCCGTTCAAATAAAATTAATTTGTGTGTAATAAAAATAAAAAAAAAAAAAAATTATGTTTAATAAAATTTGTTTTAAAAAAAATTCTTTAAAAATGAAAAGACTAGAAAGATTAGAATTTACAAGATAAAAGACAAAGAGAAATTCGGCATTACTTCAAAAGATTGTACCAGATTGTGGGCTATGTAACTAAATTTTTTAATCTATAGTTACTTCCATAAATTATGAGTTTTTTGAGGGAAAATCCTGTTATTATAACTATTAAAAAAAAATTACGTTAATTGGACAAGAGCAAACGATACAATACTCATTTCTTATTTATCAAATATTAAACCTATTATTCCCTTGGGACATATAATTTCCTATAATATACATATTTTCATCAAATCTATTATGTAAGTAGATTTTTTTTTACGACGTTTCGAATCTTATATATATTTTTATACACAAAAAGTACAATTTAATTTTGTACTGAAACGCAAACGCTCAACTCAACGTACGTACAATCGTACATTTCCATACAATTCTCACGATTCTATTACATATAAACGAGTGCACACGCTATTTATTGGTCAATTACACACGTAAAACTTTGCGTAATTTGGTATATATTTAAAAAAAAAAATCAAAAAAAAAATCTATTTATTATTTATTTAATCAGCCAAATATTCTGTTGGCGCATAAACGCCATACATACATACAATTTTAATAAATACGCACGCGAAACGCACAAGAAGTTCAACTATATTTAATTAGCGCGGTACATTTAAATAACTAAATGGTGTATATGGTCACTAACTCGTAACATCGGCTAACAAATAAATGTTAATTGAAAATATGTACATGTACAATTGTACAATTCTACATATTTGTATCTAGGTACTTCTTTGCCTACTATTATATAGTTTAGAGATCAATGTTTCGTGACAAATTTATTATGTTCGTTGTATTTTCCCATCAAGTAATCAAGTAATATTATTAATTATGTACATGGATTTCAAAAGCTGATCTAATTATTGAGTAGATATATATA
>JANSTT010012222.1:96660-140024 GCA_026745375.1 Platyura marginata | reverse complement strand
AACTTATAAACAACCATATTCGCAAAGCCTTAAATACTAAATGGAAAATTATACAGCACAAAAATATAATTATTCTGAGTTCTATAAAGGCTACAGAACCTATGAAAGCGAATTTGCACAGATTTTTTTTTCCAATAAAATCGTAATCCCTTATAATCCTTATATTATATATGGGAATAGGACTTTTTAATATAAAGTTCCAAGAACGTACTGCAAAATGTTATATCGATTTTCATTCCTTTTCTCTCGATTTTCGTTTGATATTTGTATGTGTATTTGTAAATTTGTATTTCTAAAAATTAAAATTATTTATTTATTAAGTTTTAAAGTTCAAATCTACTATATAATACATATGTATGTACAAGTATGTATATAATGTGACAGATAAATTAAAGTTTAATATTTCATGCATGAAAGTAAAAAGAAATTTTAGTAGAATTCATTCATTTATTATTATTTTATTGAAAAATCAGTGAAGCATTTATTGCTATAATTGCATTAATTATATAGTATGAACGTTAATAATAACAACAGACGTTCATGATGCATACATATATGTATGTACGTACATATTATACTTATTCTAATATTGTATATATTCATAAATATCGTTCTAGTTGAAGGCCATTAACTTTAAAATGTTTCGGTATGTCTAGTTCTTGGTCAAGTTCTTGGTTTGTCTAGTAATAATTAGGGTTTTATTTTTTTAAAAAAAAGCAAATTTTGGAAATTTTTTTATTATTTTAGTTTAACTGAAAAATGATGAAATGATGACTGATATGATGTCCGTCTTTTTGGCTCTATTCTAGGTGCCTGTTTAATTTTTTATAATTTGACGTTCTACTAATTAATAATTAAACCGAACCGAAATTAAAATGAACAGTATGTACTGAAAAATAAAGATTTAACAAAATATTACAAAAATGTAGTTCAAAATTCTATTTCATTTTACTGCGTATGTTCAATATTTATGTAGATAATTTAGCATTGTTCATATTTAGTAACGTCAAAGATATGGATTAGAAAAAATACCCGCGAAAAGAAACTGAATCCTTAATACATCAATCAAAAAATACATTCTAGCCGGAAATCAAATCTTTAAATCTTTTGTCCAAGTACTTAATATATGATTTAAGGATTTTAAAGTATCTAGCTAGAATATTTGTGTGTTTTTATTAAATTAGGACATTAAGTCTATGAACATTTAACAAATAAAGAATATTTTATAAAAAAAAAAGTAAATACTGTCTGCTGTTTTGTACCCTTGAGCTTGACCGACCCAATTACTAATATAATAATGCAAGCTCAAATAAAATGTACATACACAGCTTTAATATTAAAGCCGCTCTACTATACCTAACTTAGAGCTAAGGCTATTACGAAACACTTTAATGAATGAATAAAAAAAAAAACAACAACTGAATGAATAACTGTACTTAACCAATTACATATGTAATAAATTAAGCCAATAATAGGCAACGCATTAATATTAAGTACATTAAGTTACATACAAGAAGCAATAAAAAATAATGCAGACAAAACATTGCCATTCACTATTAATATTGCACAAAATTTTGTGAAATCGAGATCATGGTGCATTGGTGCATTTTATACGCATACGTACATTTTTAAATTGCAATAGAAGTACGGCATGTACGATATAATAAATGATCAATGTTCAAGTACCAAGTGTATAATTGGCAAACACTCTCATAGCACTAATTATTTTTTGAGGGGGTAGTGGGAGTCATAATTTTAGAGAAATGTCGCGCACATTTATTTGCAGATTGCGCAAATGTCTAGTCAGCACTAAAATAGGGCAAGGTAAAATCATGCACATAAAATTTCAAAAAAGCATTTAACATAAAATAAATTGCATCTAATACCGCGTTCGTTCAAATTAATTTTATTTATTCTAGAAAGTTTATTTAAATAAATTTATTGCCTAGTTGACTATAAATAGATATTTTGTACATTTGCTCAAGCTGTGCTTTACATAACCAATTTGTTAGATAATTGAGTTTTTGCGGTAAAAATGTAAAACTCTTTGCATGGCATGGGTTTGTCTATTTGATTTTATTTCTTATTTTAGGTGTTCCATTATAGTTTTATTTTAATAAAAATGTTATAATATAGGTGAAAATAAAATAAAATCGCATAAAAATGTTAGGATAGAAAAGTGTGGCAATGACCATAATTTCAATTAGTTCATAATCATGAAAAAAAAAATTGTTGAAGAATTTTTTGCTCTTTTTACGAATTTAATCGAACATTGTAAGCTGAAATTAAAATAAAAGTAAAAAATTCAAAATTAGAAAAAAGGGGGGGTTTTATAACGTAATATATAATCTGTCTGTATCAGTACAACTTCGACATTTTTAAAAAATTGTCTTCAAACAATTGCATTTCATGTTCCCAGTAATCCATATTATCTACCAATAAAATCAATTAATCAATAATACTAACCCGGCTATACTTAAACTATGTTATTTACATACCATATTTCCATTTCCCTAGTGGGTACCTAAGCAGTAAGCAGTATGTTTAGCATGTTAATTTTAAATCGTTTTAATTGAGTGTGAATGTGAAGTAAGGAAATATTGAATTACATTTAGTGAATTGTTTTTTTATAGCACATTATGGTAAATATAAGTAAACATTGTATCAGGTTACTAAAAACGCAACTAATTGCAACACGCGCCGTACTCATCGTTTTAGTACGACAAATATATTTGGCTCGACGTAAGTTATGCTAATTAAGGCAATTATGACGTAGGTAAACAATTTTCAATGTAATTAGAACAGCGTTTTCCAAATAAATTTGTGTGTCACGGACCTCTTTTATCCTCCTTAAATAAACACGGAAGTCCTAAAAATATTATAATAAATAATACCTACTTACTCTAACGACGCTACAATTTGGGGTGAATCACAGTGTCTTACCATCTATTTCTGTTTTGAGCATATACTCTCCAATTGATTACATTTATTTAATGTTCCTAAATCTTCTTCATGTTCATTTTGCCATCTTGCTCTTAGCATCCCTCTAGCCCTTGCTACCATTGAATTTAATATTGGTCGTTGTTGTCTGAGCAGATCCATTCTTGCAACGTGTCCTACCCAGCGAAGTCATTGCACTTTTATAAAGCGAACTATGGTCTCATCTTACATTACGTCGAGCAGTTCTTGGATCTTCATAGTCGAAATGTCCCAACGTCCCTTAGAATTATGTCGTAGATTTTTCTTAAGATTCTTCCTTCAAAGACTCTTAGATCATAGATAATGATTACGGAAAAGAGGCTTTAATAATGTTTTAAAGTGTGGAGAGATAATTTTTTTGGCGTTTTTTTGTACGAATGTTATTACCTTTAAAAAAAATTATATTAGGAAGACCATGAAGTAAAGGTTTTCGCCTACTTCGGGAACATTATGGCTACTTCGCGGAACATTACTTGAAAAATGTTGAAATGAAATACAGATTTTTTTTTAATTTGGCTAAATTTTTTCCAGAACAGCTTAAGTCAACTTCAGTCCACAAGAAGGAATAACCGTAATTGTGTATAATAATGATACTATAATAGATAGTTCTTCCTTATGAACTGTGAAGTCTTAAGATTTAAACTGTCCTGGCCAATGGCCACAGAATGTTCTCAAATAATTTGATGGGCTCTTCGACAAAAATACTCGATAAAATGAGAACTATGTTAAAGTGTAATGTTTTATATGGTAAAATGGTATAACGCTCACTTTTTTGATGGTTGGTAACTAAACAAAACGGAATGATGTCATCAAGCTTACAAGTTTTGGAATAATTATGTTCCTAGAGGTATATTATAATATGGAAATCTATACTTTTTTGCAATAATAAATCTCCAATCAGATATGCAAACATAGGTACCGATTTATGTTTGTGTAGGTACGAAAGCTATAAATTTATAAACAATTTCCCGTAAAATCATACTATCGTTGAGAATTAAGAAAAAAAACTCATATTTTAAATTTAAAGTAAAGCAATAAAACTTTCAAACGACAATTATGCCAAAATAATAAATAATCCACAAGTCACCTCATTGAAACACACCATACCAAGGCATTAAGAAATTTACGGTGTCGCTTGTACGGTGATTCTGATTAGATTTAACGAATATTTCAATTAACTCACACATATGTAAATATCTATATATGTATTAAATCAAATGTATGTACCAAACATAAAAGTTTTACATAAAAAATAATATGATTATATGTAGGTACCCACTATTGATCATTTTATAAATAGCAAATGGTGGGGATCAATCGTGTCAACATGATTTTCTATTGGTTTGCAATATTTACCCAACAACTCAATACCTATTTATGTTTATGCTGAGCATATGTATGTATTGGGAATGGCATTAGATCGATTAGAATTTAAGTCCGTTCCTCCAGTAGAAGTAAAATCTACATGTACATAGAGGAGGTAGATAAATATAAAATATTTTACTATCTACATACAAAAAATATACATAAAATGATCGCAAAAGCTTAATCAATCACTCGATTATGTAATGTTAATTTTCCAGCTTTTTTTTATATATATAAATCAATTAAAATATGATTCAATTAAGCTATGATCAAATTATCACTTTAGCATAAATTTGTAATGCGATCATAATAAGCCCCTCCATAGTTGCATAGTGCATAGTATTAACAAGAAAACGTAAACGCATATACGCGATGTGATCGCACAGCATGATCATAAACAAGTTGTGTTCGTCAGAGTCGACATCGCGTAGATCAAAGCTGTAATTTAATCGTAATTTTTATTTCATCGATCGCGAATCTTTGTGAAAAAAAAAGAATATCAAAAGGAAAAAAGTTTTCTTCTTGTTCTAAAAAAAAAAAAGTGATCGGTCTTTTTTTATTGTTGTTTTCTCTTTTTTTTAAATTCCTGTTATTTTTTCACCCAGTATGGCCTCGTGATTCCTTCTGATTACAATTCTTTGATATATATCTTTTTTTTACCTTTATATTTACCTATATCTTTTTCATATATAAGGTAAATAAATGGTGTGTTCATATGTGATATTGGATATACAGATGTATACATATCAGAACTGTGGTGGCTATCTTAAGTTGGACTCGACACATATATAAACGAACGTGTTCAGCCAAAATCATTCAGTTTATGTTTTTGGTACCTGAAGCAAAGTCACTTAAGAGTAAATAATTGTAAGCAATTGTACCAGAAATTAAAAGTAACATCTAAAAACTTTCTTTGTAAGTGAATGAAAAAAAAGTTCTATAAAATTATAACTTTTAACAAAGAAAAGAAAGAAAAAAACTTTTATATGTGATAAGTTAAAAAAGAAAATTTAGAGTAATTAAATAAATAATAAATATTAAATAAAAACATTAAAATGTTTATTGCAACTGTTTTGTTTATTATATTTGTGATATTACTATTTAAATACTATTCGAAAATGTTGTATGATGCAAAGCGCAACGTGAAGATCACCACATATCGATCAGTTAAAGAGTCAAACATGGGCACCAACGAAACAGAAATTAATGTTAGAGAATATACACAAGCACCGGGTCCAATGCCTTGGCCGATACTAGGAAATCTAATTACGCTCGGCCAATATGATGTTCCGTTTATTGGATTAACGGAATTGGGTAAAATATATGGTGATATTTATTCGTTGACATTGGGAACAACCAGATGCTTGGTGGTTAATAATTTGGAACTAATCCGTGAAGTTTTAAATCAGAATGGGAAATTTTTTGGTGGTCGACCCGATTTTGTGCGTTTTCATACACTTTTTGGTGGTGACCGAAGCAATTGTAAGTTTTTTATATATTTTAATTTCATATTAAGATTTAGAAAAAAAATTATTATTTTTAAAAATATATGATATGTGATATGTATGTACCTACTACCTACCCTACCTACATACGTACAAATCAATAAAAATAGTTTTTTTGAAATGTTATATCGAATATTAATTAAAATAAAACTTTAATTTGCCGAATGTCGTAATATAAAAGGAACAGCATGCAATCGATTTAAAAAAAAAATTACTATAATAAAAGGCTCAGCTAAATGAAAAGGAATAGTCAGCAATTAAATAAAGTGCTTCGGTAAGAAATGATAAGCTAAGCATAATTGCTAATTATTAATGAATATTTAAAATTAAATAAATTGTAGATTCAATTTGGTTCAAAAAAGGGAACTTATTAATACTGTAAATATTACAATTATGACCTATTTAAATCAATTGTGTGCATTGTACAAATTTATTACGCAAAAACGTTTACATATCTTAATGTAATTAGTTAAACAAAAAACATTTACGCTTAACGATATGGTTTAGTTTATTAGTTTTTAGTAATTTTAGATTTCTTCTAGCAAAAAAACCGGGAATATTAAAATAAATTCAACTTAAATAAAATCATTTTAATTACCTATGAGATGTTTAAAAAAAGTTCGTCTATCGGGTAGGTCAATTAAAAAAAACTTCTGGTTGTGCAATAGTTGTGTAGCGGTTCGCAAAAGGAAATTTATATTCTACAAATAGAAAGATCTAGTTAATAATGAAGTGGAAATTTAGCAGCGTGATGATGATGATTACTTGGTGGATTGAAACAGCTGTCGTTTATCTTAAAATAACTTTTTAACCGTTGAATTAAAGGTAATGCGACTTAAAAATCAGTTTAAAAATTTTTCTTATGTTTTCTTTGGAAGAGTTATTTTTATTAATGAATCAATAATGTTAATATGTATTATACCTATTTACTCTACGTTCCTCGGTCTTGAGCAAACGATCTCCAATTTGTACCATATCATTGAGTAATGATGACGCTAAAAACGTGTCAAATAAGTTAATTTTAGAATGAGAAAAAATAAAAATAAAAATTCTAAAATAATTTATCTTTACCCTTTTTTTAGAACCCTAAATTTTGGTCACATAGACATTATTTTTAATGATTTTTTATTCTCTACATCTACAACCTCTCCTCTAAATCTACAACAACATAAAAATTTCCATTAAAAACCCAAATAAGAATATATTTCTAACTTTTAAAAATCTTTTAAGTTTAAGCCGTTGACGTTGGGGTCATCTCAATTTATAGAAAATTGCAAATTTTTCCGTAGTTTTCCAGGAGTTTTCATAGTCGATAATTTTCAAATCATGTAATATGTATAGAATATTTTTTGAATTAAAAAAAAAATACATAATGTACCTGTGCATATAGGGGAAATAAGAGATCTTTTGTATTTGTAATTATATTAACAAAAAATCAACAATTTTGTTGAAGATAAATTTCCTGAATTGCAATATTCAAGTGCCAAATGCGAATACATTGTTAAATACCTATTATTTTTCACGTAGAATACATACATACATACATATAACCATAGTAACACTCGTAATACATAACATTATTATAGTAAATCGTTATTTATATAATGTAATAACTTTTTCTCTGTGCAGATTTTACTTAAATCTGTAACAAGATATCCACGAAGTTGGAAACAAGTTTTTCGCTTCATTCCACTGACCGTGAAAATCGACCAACGGGTAATCAAAGTGCATAAATTATGTTGTTGTTTTTTTTTTATTGTTGTTTTTATTATTTATTCATGATGCACTTGCTTATCGTATATATGGCGGTAGATGTATTTATATATTTTGCAAAAAATAATTACTATACAGTATATGTATGTATGTATATATGTATTAACATTTATGTATATTCCGATAAAGGTTGCAATTTTGTTGCAATGCCTATAAAATGATAAAAGTCGCAGTAACGATTGAAATGACCATGGAAGAGAACAATCTTCATTCAATACTTCATATATTTAGCAATTATGTTTATTTTCTTTCAAACAAATCTTATTTTAAATTTTCTAAATAGCGATAATGGTCGTCAATATATATACATATACTTATATGTATATACATAGGTTGTTATCATAATATTTTAAATGGTTTTGTTTGTTTAATTAAGAATCTACTATTCTCATCAGTACATTATTTTAAAGAAGTATAAATATTCTTTAATTTATCAACGTACTTTGAAATATCAAACCCACATTTTTCTGGATTTTTTTTCAATTTCATTTGATTGAATGCCAAAAGTATCTTTTAGTCTCATCATCATCATATATAATAATCTGAAATGAATCTCTTTTCAAAACTTTAACCATATGATTGTTAATATTAAATTGTCCTCAAATAAATTAACCATTTAACCATCATAGATAAATCAAATCGATAATTATGGCAACTACAGATAATTTACAAAGTAATTTATATTCACGGATTAATCTTCTTCTTACATAACCAACGATTAATTATTATCTTACTAAATACTAATCATAAAATCGCTAACCTGAATAACTTGAGAAAACTTGGTGTACGTAGGTATACAAATACATACACCAATATAATATAATTATTATTTTTAATAAACGATTAATACAAAATAAAACAATAAAAAAAGCTACACCATTATAGTAAATGACAATTATCCAAACTCTACTGAGACTCTGACTCTCCAGAGTAAATAGCACACACCAATTAAAAAGTTGATTTGATTAATGATTATTTTAAGATTTTTTGGTGAAAACAAAACTCGACAGGCTTAGCTTTCAAACAAGAATAAAAAACCTAAATAAAATCGGTCCAGTAGTTTCTGCATAATCGTCTGCGATGCACTTATTCTTCTTTTTACAACCAGGATGTAAATTTTTCCCTGTTTGATTGATTCGAATTCGATTAAATAAATATTCGACTGTAGGCACTGATTGATTAATTTTGGAAATGATTTCTGAAAAAAAATCTTCCATTGTAATCTGATTTTCTAATGCTTTTTTTTAATAGCAAATATGTGAAGTCAATGTTGAAGCAACGAAAATAAATGAAATTAAGTAAGAACAAAAAATCAAAATCACGATATGTTGTAAAAGTATAATTCTTAATTGTATCTCATCGTATGAATAAATGAACTTGAACTTGAACAATAAAATATTAAATAAGAGATACATATTTGTACCGGCATTTTAGGCCTACTTATACTATAAACATTAAAGTTTTGGTATTTCATGATAGGAAATTTTTAGATTTTTTAAATTTAGTAAAAAAAAATTTAAACCTCCCATAATATTGGCGGATGACTTTCGTTATCCAATCCTATAATGTATAATCATATCATAAACAAATAATACAACAAAATATTTATTTTATAAAACTCATAAAAATTATTCTCAGACATTTTATTTTAATAAGTTGTACAAGTACATTTAGGTTGCGCACTTAAAACCGAGGACCTGCCTTACCGGTTTATTTTTAAATTTCTAAATATATCTGTGGTGCATGTCCTTGTTCTATCCGCTGCGCCTTTTTCTTCATTTAAAATACAATTTTGTTAAAGGCTATACAAAAATTTTGTTTACAGAAAATGTACAGATGTTGTTATCGTATGTGCAAGAGCGCGGGAATAAGAAAATGCAGTGACACGGTTTATGTTTTATTAAAACAAAGTGCAATAAGAACGAACTTACCCAATAATAAATTGGGTATAATAGACATTCCTTTGGACAACAAAATCTATTGTGCAAATCCTCAAAACGCTCCCACTTCCAATAAAATTTCTAACCGATGCTGCTATATGTTTATTCTTATTGGATAATTGGTAAAGACTGTCCTGTTCTATAGTAAATCGCAATTGTTGATTTTTTTGGAATTCTATTAAAACGATTTTATTATTTTTTAAATTTCAAAAAATATAAATATGTTTATTAAAACATTTAAACAAAAATTTTCTAAATAAAAATTTTTTAATAAATATTTTAGAATATTCACATGATTTTAGCTTTATCTGATGTGTTAATACTTAAGTTAAATATTATTAGCGATGTGCATACATATGTGTAGTTTTACCGTATCTGCACATTAATCGTTCGATGTATACCTACTTATTTAGCAAATTTGACTAGAAGAACCTTAATGTTATACGAAAATAATACTAAATATACATATATGCGTACGCCACTGATCACGCAATCAAAACAAATTAACCAGTCAATAAACATGCAATATCAACTGTAACCACTTTTCTTATTTCAAAACATAAACATAAATAACACACATCGCCTGGTTTGCCGGTATATTGCCCATACGTACACACGAAATATAATGATAATCTCGTGAATAAACATAATTCATTATACAATAAACCTGTAAGCCGCTGTTTTATTTACTTTCTTACACTATAGCAATCAAGTTCATTCATTAATGAAAAAAACTGATCTTAGTCAACTTGATCTTACGTTTGACGATCGCACTTTAGTGACGCGCGGCTACGGCGCGGCGGCGCGGAAATGAGTTTTGTAACATACAAACGCGATATACGATCTGTGTATATTAAACAAAACAAATTTTGCAAGGCTATCAAGTTGGAGCTAGACAAGTAAAAATTAAAATGCTGAAGATTTTTTTATAGCAAAATGCATAACAACAAAATCATCAATTATTTAAATTATTTTTAACAAATACCTAATATAAATTATGTATTGAACATTGTGAATTCTTTCACATTCTTTTTTTATTAGATATCCATTTGAGAGAAAGTTTTTAACATTAATATTTATATAAGGAGCACATAGTGCGCGCGCACAGCTGATTTCGTCACTTTTAATTTATTTTTTTTTTTTTTTAACAGCAAAAAGAAATGTGACAAACTCTTATTTTCTAATAATATAGTAATAGGATTTTGCTTTTCACTTTACTTTTACTATTTATTTCGTTGATGTCTAGAGCAAAATGACGCTTAGCAACAAATTATTGCATTATTATGATTTGAAAAAAGTAATTAATTCAAAAAAAAAATTAGCTGCGCAATAATGGATACAATGAGATGCGCGATTTAAGTAAAATAGGTTTTTAGTGAAAATCTTAACAGATATTTGTGTATGATATGATAATGAGTGTTTAAAATCATTCCTTGTGTAGGTATGTGCGCAAACACCTAATAAGTGTGCCAAATATTTAAAATATTTTTTTTTGCGACTCTTAATATACATATGTACTTAAAAAATTGCAAACAAAAAATTAGAGTACATATTGACAAACATTTTTCCCCACTTTAAATAGTTCCATACAATCAGCCAATCTTATTTTATCTTAATAAATAATTTTAAAAATTGTATGTAATCAAATGCCTCTTCCGATACACTTTAAATTTCTGCGGCCGTATTGCACTTTGTGAAACTGCCAGAAAACGTAACCGTTTCAAAATACGATATTTATGTACATATGTAAGTCAATTTACGAAACTGAATAAATCGGGCTCACATTCACATTATGAAAATTGACGTGAATCTATCCAATCACTTCCTCGTTTCTCAATAAATTGTGAAGCAAATATAAACGCTATTTGTAAAAAATAAAATATTACTGACATTTAACGAACTCCTTTTATAGTTAGTATAGAAATGTAAAACTCATTGTACTCGCCGAAACCTAGACAAAAGGCTTAAATTCCGATCAAAAAGTAAAATTTCATTTTGGAAAAATCAAAATAAATACAAAAGACGTAATAAACCCAAATATCTATACATCGTTGGATTCGTACAAGCCTCAACTTTAGTTTGTGGTTAATCTCGAGACTAATCCCCCGATTTTTCAAAAATCTTTTACTGATATGATGTTTTTGAATCAGTATTTTTATAGAAATGTCTCATCATATCCATGGAGGTCGGCACAATTTTTTTTAGCTAACTAGAAGACTTGATTATAAAAGTTTTGATGAATAAGAAATTGTATAATAAAAATTTCCAAAGTGAAAGGGTGAGAGACTCTGGGGCAACAAAAAAAATAAATAAAAGAAAATAAAGTTATTCTGAGAATATAGAAAAATTGCCGGTAATATTTTAGTTTCTTTATTTATGTAATGTTTGTATGTATGTATATATGTATGTAGGTACGGTGCATACCTTAATGCTTAATATGTATCTAATTATAGTTAACCATAGTATGTATTTATCTATAGGTATACTTTGCGTTAAATAAATAATAATAAATCGATGTTTACACAACGATTAGCAATATCATGTTATGCAACCAAAAATACAGAGGCCATCATAGAAACACCTTGCTTAAATTGCATTATCAAAATTAAATAGGGATAGTCTGATGATGGCAAACAGTCTATCTGTTTAACTATACAATATCGGCCCTCGGAAGCGATATTGCGTCTGTGTGAGAAAACCTACAAATTTACGCAAAGTTCTTTCTCGTTAAAAATCGGATATCATTAAAATAGTGCTACAAAATTGTTAGCTACAAAATTTTAAATTATTATTATTATTAAAAAAACATACATAAATTGGAAAATTTGTGATAAGTCCCATGACCATTTAGAGAAGGCAAGTTGCATAGTTGTTGGGTTCGAATAAAAGTTGCCTAGTTCTGGATTTATTTGACTTCCAAGGTGGAAAAATGATCATTTTTCGTACAAAAATGTTAACTTAAATAAACTTCGTGAATCTCTTGACATTGGCCTGACAATGGTAATGCATGTTGCACTTTGGGGTTTTCACTACAGAACAGACATTAAAAAAAGAAGATATTATTTTAAATATCACATTTTAATAATTTATGTATGGACAAAAAAAAAATCGATCACCAAAACCACAAAAACCAGGAAGCGCCATTAAATGTCATGTTGCACTTTATCATTTACCATTTTAATTCATGTACCCAAAATCAAAATCTGAATACCTACTTAGTGTCTCAAAATAAATTTTTATTAGCTACATATCAAAATCTAATTTGTATGCAATATTCGCTTCACATGCATACATTTCATAATGCATACTATGTTGCAGCTCATAAAAACCACCATCATAAATAATATCAAATTAATTTTTTTAAACACAACAACATCCTACAAATATATAGCATCTTTGCTATAATTACGTAGTAATAAATTACCTTAACACGTTACCAGTCAATTTTTCCTCTCTCTGCAAACCATAAACTGTAGGTTTTTAATGAAATGAGACTCCAATTACTATAATCTTGGCGAACCCCATATACTATGTAACTATACATATTTTCACACTCGGTAGCTTGATAAAGTAATTACTTAATTAAAGCAATACGTGCTAATTAAATCTCAAATAATAAAATTGTATTTTAATTTATTGCCACGTTCAGAATATTAATGTCTGCCGTATTTTTTATTTATTTTTTACTTTTTTATTTTGCAGCTCTTGCACTGTGTGACTGGTCAAACCTTCAACAGAAAAGGCGAAATTTAGCGCGAAAACATTGCTCACCTAGAACATCTTCATCGTACTATAGCAAAATGAGTGAAGTTGGCTGTTTGGAAATGCAGGAATTTATGAACGAAATCAAAAAGTCTTATGCGCCCGGACAGGATTTCTACATAAAACCAATTATTCAACAAACATGCGCCAATATGTTTAGCCAGTATATGTGCTCGACGCGATTCGATTACGGTGACAAAGAATTCCAAAATATTGCCAAACATTTTGATCATATTTTCTGGGAAATCAATCAAGGATATGCTATTGACTTTCTGCCATGGCTGGCACCATTTTATAGAAATCACTTAAAAAAAATCGTATCATGGTCGACCGAAATTCGTTCTTTTATTTTGGAGAGAATTATTGGTGATCGAGAACTGTATTTAGATGCATATGAACCGGAGAAAGATTTTACCGATGCTCTGCTAAAAAGTCTTATTGAAGATAAGGACGTGACCCGCGATACGATTATTTATATGTTGGAAGATTTTCTGGGTGGTCATTCGGCAATTGGTAATTTGGTTATGTTATGTTTGGCGCATATTGTTCTTAATCCGGAAATTGGAAAACGAATTCAAACAGAAGTCGATTTAATTACATATAATGGCCAACGGAAAGTAACACTTTTTGATATTGATCATATGCCATATACAGTGGCAACAATTTATGAAGTTTTACGACATTCATCGTCGCCTATTGTTCCACATGTAGCCACAGAAGACACATGCATTGCCGGATATGGTGTTACCAAAGGTACAATGGTATTTATAAACAATTATGAACTAAATACAAGTGATAAATATTGGGACGAACCGGAAAAATTCAATCCAGAACGATTTTTAGAAACGGTCCCAATTGAATCAACTAAAAGTGAACGATTCACATCGGAACTATATGATTCCATTGATTCGGGTATTGATGATAATTGCGATCAACCAAATCATGAGAATACAAAAGATTTAAAACATCAACATGAAACCATCGTTCAGGTTAGAAAAAATATTCCACATTTTTTACCATTTAGTATTGGAAAACGTACTTGCATCGGTCAGAATTTAGTAAAAGGATTTTCCTTTATGATTTTGGCCAATCTTATGCAGGCATATGATGTAAGCATCAGTGATCCATCGCTAATTAAAATGTTTCCAGCTTGTGTGGCAGTACCACCAGACACATTCCCAATGGGACTAACTCTTCGGACAACGAAGTAAAAATAAGAAGAAAGAAAACGAAAAATATTTTAAGTTTTATTTTTAAACAAATTTTAAAAAAAAGTTTAATCGAACCTCCGAAGTATCGCTTAGTAGTTGTTGAAACTTGTTGTTGCTGTCTAATATAATAATTGGATGTTGTGTGCCCGGTATGTTTGTAGGAATTCATTTTTTATGCGACTATTATGAGTGAATTAGGATTTAAAATTTAATTTTTATTAAGTGCAGATCAAGAGTCATCATCAACATTCGTGCAAATTCCATTTTAAAATTGATTAACTCGTGAATACGATGTTAGTCTATTACATCACACGTATGTGGAACCTATGGTTTTTTATGAAGATTCTGGCAAATATTCCAAATGTATTTAACTGACGTCAACAAAGCTTTACAATATCCAACAATAGTAAAATTATAATTAACATCACAATTAAAATTATTAGCTCATAGCGAAAAAGAAAAAAAAACTATATTTTATATTTGAGATTCTCTCAAGTCTTAGGAACGAATCCAAGTTCTGTTCGGATTGTAACGGAAATCTAAGCAAATTATACAATGTCCTTGATTTTGTTTAGTTTACATTTATGTATGTCGAGTCCTCTAGAACTACACATATAGCAAAATTGACAAAAAATCCTAAACTAAGATATATTTGATTGATTGGTTTAGTTTCATTTCAAAAAGCATGATGAACCTAAAAGTGCATAATTTCTAGCCGCAGACCTTTATTTAGTCGGTGGTGAAATTGCGAATATCTCATAAATTTTTTATGAGAAGATTCTGTCTGTTTTAAATAGTAGAACAAACATTTCACTAAAATTCCTCTATACAAATCATATCTCTCTTCATTTAGTCGGCGAAGAAATAAATTTTTTAAAAAATCTGTATGGTATTAATGGGAGGGTAATCTCCAGATTTTTAATATTGAACGCGTTAAATTTTTTTTGTTTTCCAAAATAAATTTGTTCCAAGATATGAAGCGACATATTAGAGAAGACTCCTGCACCGCAATTCTGTAAAATATAAAATGAAATGATAAAGTGTAAAGACGGCATCGCAATATTTTGGAAATTTATAAATAGATAGATAGATATTTTACGGAATTAGGAAGCTCATGCAGTTAAGCAAAAATATGATACACGAACATGACATTCAATTGATATGTAGATGATACACTACTATAATAATTATATTGTTTCTTTCGTTGCATTTAAACCTTTTATATATTTACATATATTTATTAATATTAAAAAAGTGAAAATAATTACTTATTAAAACATACATACATACATACATACATACATACATATAAATATTATGAATATTTTTTTTTCAATATTTAAATTTAAGTAGTGTAAATACAATAGTACCTTCTGTTATCTAGTGTTTAGTATAAAATCAATTATCAGTAAAACATACATAGGACATCTACATCTTAAGTATATTTTATTATGTTTTCGAACCTTATGAGGCAAGTAAATTATATGAGGTCTAATATAATATATACATACATAAAACGTATTGAGAAAAAAACAAAAAAAAAAAAAACAAACAAAAATAAAACATAAAAAATTTTGCCTCAAAAAGAAACAAAACAAACTGTAATGCAGGCATTTATGGATTTTTAAAATATTTAAAACAATTTTGTGTGAAAGCTTTTTAGAGATCCATTTTAATAAAGACTGAACTTTTATATTTTATTTTTAATTAATAATTTTATATCATATTTTATACATATTTTTATTTTAAACAAATAAATCTTTCTAAGTATATAAAATAAGATGAACGTTTTTTTTTTAACTGTTTTGCTAATATGAAATGAGCCCTATTTTCCGTTCTTACCTGGGATAAGCAATTGGAATTTGTAAAATTGTACAATAAGTGAAAAAGACTAAAGTATTTTATCAACTATTTTAATCTAATGCTAATTTATCTATAGGAGGTATTATTGTTATTTATATATTAGTAGTACGGATGACTTAGAAGTACCAAAAAACCTTACCTTGTTACGGAATTTTCCCGTTTTCAAAAAAAATATCAACTAAAAAGATCGTGTATTTAGCTGAAAGTATTCGGTTACATAAGTATCAAACTTGCATGCGAAATTAATTAAAAAAGAACAACAAAAAAAACTATGAATAAGAAAAACGTAAAGCCACTATATTTTTAAAATGTCGTCAAAATGTCGCTGTTGTCCCCTGAACTGAAAACACATCGTCACGCTAGCACCGATTTTATACATTTTTATCTGGCAGCACTGTACTAAAAATTCAATGATTGTTCAGTTACTGAATAATTTGTATAGGGTTAAATTGGACAACTGTCTGCGTCGCCATCTTAAAAATATTTTTCATTTCAATACACACCCTTTGGTTTTAATTTTTTGTGAATTTTCATTAAATAGAATAATCATTTCTCAAAACGAATTACTAAATTTAAAAAGCTAAAGAATTTCTGGTAATTATTTATAAAGTGAAAAGGAAATATTTGAGGAAATTCTCATTTTTAAAACGTGAAAACATTCGCCTAATAAACGATGGGTACATTGGGAGATTTTGGACAAATTGGACTAAAGTGGGATCCTAAAAATTTGGTAATCCGTACAATGTCTGTGGAAAAAACACTAGAGCCACTTGTTCTTCAGGTCACCACACTTGTTAACACAAAAGGGCCCAGCAAGAAGAAAAAAGGTAAATCTTTGTTGGAGAAATTCTTGAAATGTTTCTTTTGTTATCGATTAAGCATTAGTCATTCATACGCTAATTGTTTATATTATAACATTTACTGTTACAGACATTTTTTTTTTATTATGTTAAAAGAGAAATATTCGCTTCCACTTTCGAAATTAGTTTAGTTGATTTAATAAAATGTCTAGTCTTGAATATTATGTATGTAGATATAAATTAGATTCAATCAAATCAGCCTCTAATGAATTAACTAACTCAAATAGGAAAATCTAAACGAGCCAGTGCCTTGGCTCTTGCCGTTGAAAAAGCAACGGAAAATTTCATCGAACGAGGAGAACAAATAGCCAATGAAAATCCGGATATTAAAATGGAAATGTTGGAAGCTGTCGATGAGGTACGTAAAAATGGAGCTGCAATGAGCTGTGCAGCACGTGAATTTTCCGAAGATCCATGTAGTTCACTAAAACGAGAAAATATGGTTCGAGCTTCTCGAAATCTTCTATCAGTTGTTACACGACTTCTAATATTAGCTGATATGGTTGATGTACATTTACTTCTAAAATCTCTACATGTAGTTGAAGTAGATTTAAAAAAATTGGAATCAGCATCCAGTCAGGATGAATTAATCAATAATATGCGCGTAAGACTTTTCTGTCATTAGTTTTTTTTTTTAAATAGTTTTGAAATTTTTGATTGTATTATTAGCAATTCGGGCGCAATGCAAATGAATTGATCAAACAAGCAGCTAAACGTCAACAAGAACTAAAGGATCCTCAACTTCGAGATGATTTAGCTGCTGCCAGAGCTGTTCTAAAGAAACATTCCACAATGTTGTTAACTGCATCAAAAGTTTATGTTCGTCATCCAGAACTTGATTTGGCCAAGAAAAATCGTGATTTTGTTTTGAAACAAGTTTGCGAAGCGGTCAATACCATCGGTGATGTTGCTCAAGGAAAATCAAATCAACAAGCTGATATATATAGCGGAGCTGGGGCATTGGCAGCTGCTTTAGATGATTTTGATGCAAGAAATATTTTATTTTCATTAATAAGTTAATATTGAATTGATAAATTCTTAGGAGGGTGTTATTATGGATCCATTGGCTTATAATGAAGTACGATCACGTCCATGTTTAGAAGAACGTTTGGAAAGTATTATTAGTGCTGCAGCACTAATGGCTGATGCTGATTGTACACGGGATGAACGTCGTAAACGTATTGTTGCTGAGTGTAATGCTGTACGCCAAGCACTCCAAGATTTACTTTCAGAATATATGGCCAATGTAAGTTTTCATGTGTCCGTATTTTATTATTTTATTTAAATTTATTTTTTAAACTGCGATAGTTAATAGCAGCACGATCTCGACGAATGGTAATCAATCATAAATAATGTTGTAGTTTAGCTTTCTTTTACCTGTATCTTAAAGTTAAATGGCTTTTTAAACTATTGCTCGTGCTACATGCATATCTTTCTAATTAATCCTTACCCAATAACCAAACAAGTACTTAGAATTTGTAGGGATTTGCTTAAACCCACATTTCAGAACTTTGAACCTGAACTGAACTACAGACAATCACTTAATCTGAAGCTTAACCTGGACAGCGCCGTGGCAACATTATTGCTGAGTAGTAGAACTACTTTCAAATCCTTTAAATTGTATGATGCATTTCTGACTATTATATCGCTATCAGCGAGCTAAAACAAAAAAAACCAACCCAACCCATCATATATCAAAAATTGTCTTTCTATTTTAGATGGGTCAAAAAGAGCATAGCATCGGTTTAAACAGAGCCATCGATCAAATGTGTCGCAAAACACGTGATCTTCGTCGTCAATTACGCAAAGCCGTTGTCGATCATGTGTCCGATTCATTTTTGGAAACAACAATGCCACTTATTGATCTAATTGAAGCTGCTAAAAGTGGTAATGAAACGAAAGTACACGAACGTGCCGAAATATTTACAAAGCACGCTGAGAAATTGGTCGAAGTGGCCAGTTTAGTTTGTAGTATGTCAAATAACGAGGATGGCGTTAAAATGGTACGATATGCTGCTGAACAAATTGAAATGCTTTGTCCACAAGTTAAAAATGCGGCTTTAATTTTGGCCGCAAGACCAAATTCAAAAATTGCCCAAGAGAATATGGAGGCCTATCGTATGTCATGGGAAAATCAAGTGAGAATATTAACAGAAGCTGTTGATGACATTACAACAATTGATGATTTTTTGGCGGTGTCAGGTAATTGAGATTAATGATTTTTAACTTTTTTTTTGTTGTTATTACCACTCTTAATTTTAGAAAATCATATTTTGGAAGATGTAAATAAATGTGTGATGGCACTGCAGGAACGTGGTGCACAAGATCTGCGTTATACAGCCGGCGCTATACAGGGACGTTCGGCACGTGTTTGTCATGTAGTTGAAGCTGAAATGGACAATTATGAACCGTGTATTTATACGAAACGTGTATTGGAAGCTGTTAAAGTACTTCGTGATCAAGGTTTGTTTAGTTTTTTTTTATGATTTTAATGTAATTTTAGTAATTTTAGTAATGTCAAAATTTGCGCAACGCGTTGATGTTGCTGTTGAGTCATTATCATTTAATTCGGGTCGAGAGGTTGATGAAAATGATTTTATTGATGCATCCCGACTTGTCTACGATGGCGTTAGAGAAATTCGTCGCGCCGTTTTAATGAACCGAGTAAGTTGGTTGATAATTATCGTATTTTATTCATCGTACTCGTATTGTATCTTCAACAAAACATTTTCATTACAAATATTTGCATCGATTTACGATATTAATTAAATTTAAAAATAAATATTCTCTTTATCCTTCTCTGCTAACTTATGTAATTTAAAACATTCGCACAAAAGGATGAAGAAGAATTAGATCCAGAAGATATTGAATTCGATGAACACTATACAACTGAAACTAGAAGCAAATGTAAGCTCCTAATAGTTGTTAAATGTGATGTTTATAGCTTGGGGTTTTTTTTTGTGTTTGTATGTTTACAGAGCTCAGAAGACTTGGACACTGACACTGAGTTTGAACCAATTGAGGACATGACATTGGAGACACGCAGTAGATGTAATGCTTTGTTTTGTTTTATTTTATTTTAGAATGATATTGTAAGTGCTTTCATGTACAATAGACCCTGTTAACCTTCACATGGCATTGGTATTTGAACTATTCTTTTGAGTTTTATCTGAAAATTCTTAAAGTTTAAAATCAGATAGGCCGTTGTGAAGATTAAAGAGCATTTTATTATTTACATGATATCACTCACATTTCTGTTATCATTAATTTTGCACAAATTATTTATTATCAAAATTTAATCTCTAGCTCTAGATATATATATATATATATATATATATATATATATATATGTATAAGTATGTTCTGTAGCTAATGTCGATTAGAATACTATGACCGAACACCTTTCGGTGGATTAGTCAATTAGAATTTAATATTGAGTCATCTCTACTTCCCAAATCAATCAACGTAAATATTCCGTTTTATTTTAAAACCTATCATTTCATCGATGACACTACGTCACAAATAATAATCAATCTCAAATATGTGGCGGAAATAAATGCTGGAAGAAGAACAATATCAATACCAGTCGCGGTAAATTATGTGGAAATATTGTAAATAGCACATTAAGTAGATAGAGCTAGATTTAAAATATTTGTTTGTTGCACTTTACCTGTACTTAGAGAAATATTTTATTTAAATAATTTCAATTAAACGTAATATTTGTATTTTTAGCTAGCGCACATACCGGTGAAGGAACGGTCGATGAATATCCAGATATTAGTGGTATTACAACTGCCAGGGTATTTTCTTTAAAAAAATTATATTTGCAAAATTTCGTCTTTACTAGTTTTATGTATATCCTAATAGGAAGCTATGCGAAAGATGACCGAAGAAGATAAACAAAAAATTGCCCAACAAGTAGAATTATTCCGTAAAGAGAAACTAACATTTGATTCGGAAGTGGCCAAATGGGATGACAAAGGCAACGACATTATTTTCCTTGCCAAACATATGTGTATGATTATGATGGAAATGACCGATTTTACGCGGTAAGGATAAATTATAATTATCCCTTTTTATGTACTATGTAGATGAATCAATATTGGAAATTATATAGGGGTCGTGGACCATTAAAAACGACAATGGATGTTATAAATGCGGCCAAAAAAATATCGGAAGCCGGTACCAAACTTGATAAATTGACACGAGAAATTGCTGAACAATGTCCGGAAAGTAGTACGAAACAAGATTTGCTCGCATATCTACAGCGTATTTCATTCTATTGTCATCAAATCCAAATTACATCAAAAGTTAAGGCAGATGTACAAAATATTAGCGGTGAACTAATTGTGTCTGGGGTAAATTTTTGTGTATTATAGCTCAATCAACGTATAGCATATTCATAATATTTATGTTTGTAGTTGGACAGTGCAACATCGTTGATACAGGCAGCTAAGAATTTAATGAGCGCTGTTGTGCTAACAGTAAAATATTCATATGTTGCATCTACAAAATATACAAGACAAGGAGTTGTTGCTGTAAGTATTTCTATGTCTAATCTTTGTTTGTTTTTCTTTTTTTTTTCTTTTTTAATTTCGATTTTTTACGATTTTTTTTTATCGAAGAAACGATTAAAAAATTAAATAAAAATTTTATTCACGCAAATCCTT
This sequence comes from Platyura marginata, assembly GCA_026745375.1. Lineage (NCBI taxonomy): Eukaryota > Metazoa > Arthropoda > Insecta > Diptera > Keroplatidae > Platyura > Platyura marginata. The sequence goes on along the minus strand of JANSTT010012222.1, from coordinate 118,096 downwards.
AATTGGATTATAACAGAATTGCGTAAGTACTTGTGGCCATAAATTTCTTCTTCTTTAATTTTTTTGCATTATATTAATTTAGTTTTCTCATCCACAAGTTCATTTATTGTAAATTGTTTGTAAACAAAATTCTACTGCACGTTCATTTTTTAATTTGATAACAATTTTATTGTCTGTATCCGCTGTTTGATTTTTAATTTATCCTTCTCCCCTCTCCTATTTAACAAATTTAATATAGAATTTGTACATTTAGTGATGGATTTTATGGCATAAAGAAGAACAATTCATTTGTACACTTCAGTTAGGAGAATCTTATTGATAATAAACAAAACCTTATAAATGTTACCTCCTACATAATTAGTAGCATGTAATTTTCAGAATTTTCGGCTCTTCGTAGCGTAATTATCTGCCGCAATTTCAAAATTAGTGGTGCATTATTACTTTGTATAGGAATCTACCCCAAGAAATAAATCGGCCCAAATTCAGTCATTTTCTAAATCGAATTTCGTGCCCAATGTACATCCGGTCAACAACCGGGGCTAATAATAATTTTTAAATATCTCTGATTAAATAATTGTTATCTTCCCTTCAAACTCTTTCCTTCACTTCCTTTTAACTATCTTCTTATCCTCTTACTTATTTTTCAATTTATTTCCTTTTCCTCTTTCAAACTATCTTACTCGCAATCTTGTTTCTTATCCTGTCAATAATATGGATCTCTCCTGACTGACTCACTTCAACTGTTCATATTATGTTCTTCAGTGAAAGTGCCGTCTCAAAAGGTGGTATGAATGGACATTTCCTTAAAAATTTGTTTTTTTTTTTAATAGAAAATAAAATCCACCAAAAATGTATTTCCATATTTAGCAAAATATTTTATTTTCCATATATGCTAATTTATGTAATAATAATAAATACGTAGTTATATATATATATATATATATATGTATAGATCAATAATCTTTCCGATTTAGCTGTGTGATGTGCGTGCGGTTTTATCTTGATACTCTCTATCGTATGAAATATGATTTTATGCTTTCTTCTGTATCTGGGAAATCACAACTCAAGCTTTAATATAAATATAAAATTTAAAAAATTTAATATCCTTTTTTGCACTCTAGGGTATAAAATAATTATTTTTGAATTGAGTTTTGATTTATTTATTGATAGAGCATCAAAATAAAGGCCGTACGTTTCAGTAAAATCGAAGAAAGATAATCTACCTTAATGTTACCATTATAAAATAATATTTCTTCCAATATTTACTTGTACAGTCGCCAATTGTCGTATGGAAAATGAAAGCACCGGAAAAGAAGCCACTGGTCCGACCAGAAAAACCGGAAGAGGTTAGAGCAAAAGTACGCAAAGGATCACAGAAAAAAGTACAGAATCCAATACATGCACTATCAGAATTCCAGAGTCCTAACGATGCCGTTTAAATTCGACATCAAAGAATAAAAATATTGTCGTACGTTTTTCGTTGGTCACACACAAACATAACTATATTAAAAACACACAATTCCTACATGCCCCTAATCGAAATTATTTAAATAAATTTTTTTATAATTTTTAAGAAGCAATAATGTGATTTTTTTAAAACCGGAAACGGATCACACACCACACGTTAATAAATGTCGTTTTTGGATTTCTATGATGCTACACTAAATTAACGACTTAAACATTATTTTTTTTTAAATTAACCAAAGGTATGTTTAATGTTTAAATGCATGCCGAATAATAAAACACAAAAAATGCCAAATTTTTAAAAAAATTAATTAAAAAAGTTTTTCTAAAATTTACCGTAGACGGTTTCATTCCAATTTTCAAAATATTAATATACCCGTATCATATACCTATTATTATCTAAGGTCTAAGGAAAATAACTATAGAATTTTAGTTTTTATATAAAAAAAAAATTATCTTTTCTTAAAATAATATTTTTCTACAACTATCGCGCGGTTTGATTTTTTATGTGGTCATTTCTTTTAAACACTACTTAATTAACGCGCAAGTTTTTTTTTCTGAATCATTTTCGAATTTTACACGTTAACAAACACAAATACACACACACACACACACATATATATGCATACACACACACTCAAACATATATACACAAACTATCTTCCAAATAAATAATCTTAAAATATTTTTTATAATTTTATTGTACTCGTATATTTAACAGTATTTTTTAGTCGATATAATTTATTATTTAAAAATATTTGAAATATATTCAATGTGTATGAAATATATAGAAGAGATTACAGAAATATTAGGTCATTTAATTGTTTATCTTTTTAGTATGCCTTCGATTAATTTAATGATTTGTTACCATTTCTTTTTGTTTTTTTTTTTTTTGTAGTACAAAAATGCAATAGAAAAATCTACTCCTTACTTACTATGAACAACGCTTTATTGAGTTTAATCGATATTAAACGACCCCCTTTTGTAAATTATCACACTTTTGTAATAGCCATTGGCCATTGTGATGTTGTTTAAACGAACGTGCCGACATCGTTCTTAGCAAGGCGCCGGAATGAATTTTATAGGTAAGATGTCAAGTATTACTATTTGTTCCAAAAGAATTACATAATTTTGAAAAAAATTAAGCAAAATCTACTATTAAGCCGACAACATTTCAAAGTTCGTCAACTATTAACCCATATAGTTCCGTACAGTAAATTTTAGAAAATTTGTATGCGGGGTACTCTAAGCAAGGAATGAAACTTTGTCCAACACAAGTATGAGTGTACAAGTAACGAGTAATTTTTTCAGTAAAATTATTTAAAAACCTGTTAATATTATTTTTGGGCAGGTTTTGGATGATTCTTTGTTTTCAACGAACGCTCCAATGTCATTTTTATAGTAATAATTTAAAAACAATTTTATACATATTATTACATTTTTTTATTATCTTCAATTAGGGCAAAGGTGACACAACTACAATTTTCTCAATTACACTAAATCTTTAAATCGAAATCACTAACGTTGAGTAGAATATATATAGATAAGGAATAAAAAAAAAACTTGCAAATTATAAATATTGATTAGACTAGACTAGAACGTCCATGACTGCATTGATGCCACAGATGGTACTGCAAATGCCCACGATGGAATTTTAGCCAACAAATTAGCAAAGACTGGCGTATGCTCTCGGTGATATTCATAGTGAGTTGTAACTAGAGTAAAATCGATCAGAGGTCCATCGTAATCAGCAACATCAAACTGGATAAAATAGGAAATCATCAATTTTTACTATAAAAAAAAAATTAAAAGAACTTTACCTTTAAGTTTAATGTTAAATTTAGCGGCGGTGCATCCAGGCCATGAGAAAGCTTAACGAAATAACCTATTTCATTGTTATATTCATTTGGTTCAGGAACTGTATCGATTATATCCCATTCATTTAGATAAACGTTTGGTTTTGGTCGAAGTTGCAGTGATATCAATACCTGTCCTGTTAGATGAAAAATTAATTTTTAAATTAGAAATATTTCAAAGAACTTCTAACTTCTCTACTGACCTGATATTGTAAATTTCAACTGTTTCTCATATTCACTTAAATTTGTTTTTGTAACTAATGTTAAACTGCCCTGTTCTCTTATAATTGGCGGCGGGCCTGGTAACCAAAATCCACTAAAGATAAGAAGGAAAAAAATCGTTTAGAAAGTATTTTTTTAAAATATGGCATTTTGTTGTGTACCCATTGTTCAATTGTCGACACGATGAAATTGGAAGCCCACAAAATATTTCCTTATCGCACAAAGGATTTTTATTTTGTGGAATTGGCATATCCGGAGCAATTAAACTTTCAATCGTTTTCCATGCATTCCGATCGAGTTCTTGGAACCAAAATCCAGAATCTGTGTAACGAACGTTGCCATTTTGCTCATACAGTGTACGTAGGGTGTGCTATTTAAGCAAAAAAATACTTTTAAACTCTGCTAGAATGATTATTTTTAATCGTAAACGGGATTAGCATTAGCTTCGATTTCATGCGCATATGAATTTTACGATTACTTACAGTTATTTGATGGCGCTGTGGTGTTGGATACCCATGCGCACTATCTCTATAGGGAAACCCAACATGAGACATTGCAATCAAACCAAATCGTGTAAACAAAAAGATTGCAATTAGACTGAATAGAAATATTTTTGTTCTATTTAATAATCCAACCAATGGAGTCTTGAATTTGAATGAAAAAAAAATGTTGTTGTTCTATACAATTATTGGTAAACAATTTTGACTCACCAAATAATTGGTAATAAAAAACGTTATTACACATGAAAGGATGGCAACGTAAATGTCTGGATTCTGAAGACCACCGGATCGTCCAGTTATTGGAATGAATAAACCAAGTAAAAGATGAAATGCATATGTTGCCCATAGTACAACGAATATTTGCCCAAATAAGTGTACGTAGAGCCATTTCTTAACTATAAATTAATTAATTTTTTTATAATTAAACTAAAATTCATCTGTCTCTAAGATGATACATTTAATAGAACCGATTATTGGGAACAAAGCTACCCAAAGATTATTAAGTTTGTAAGGTAAATTGTCTCAAATACTAAATGGAATGCATGTCTTAAATTCGTATTCATATTAAGAAGTCTACAAATATAAATACTACAAATTTCGCTTACATCCCAGGAAGATTTAGACTCGAGTGGAAAAGGATTTCTTTGATGTTGCTAACAAACTAATTTATCAGGTTCCATTAGTAACGTGACTCGAGTTTTCTGAATCTATTATTTCCGCCAAAAGATTTAGAGTTTGGGTATATGATCTGAGTGTTATTGAACGAGAATAACAGATCTGGTTTTAATTACTGTTGTAGAAAAAAAAACTTACTCGAATTGTGTATTCCCGTTACACCAATAAGAACATTAGCCAACGTAACAATAAATAGTGGCACAATAAAAATAAAAGCCGCTCGATAACCTGCAATTGTAATACCAATCACAATCAAGCTAATGATTATATTCGTTCCATTAAGGCGAGCTTGTACTTTAAGGCTTAAACTGAGTGGTGTCTCACGCGTCTGACTAAATAAACGATGTAGCACACATTGTATTAGTACGGTCGGTAGACAATACAATAGTACAGCAATAAATGTATGGTGAAACCTAAAATATTTCGAATAAGGAATATTTTTAATTAAAAATTATTTTTAATTGAATTACCATGACATAGAATATCCACTCAAGTCTAATTCGTATGCAATTCCGTAACAAGTTGCACTGGCCAAAATTACCGATAGAACATTAACAATAAATCCAATAAACATTTCGCGTCTTAGATGTTTTCTATGGACTCCTTTCGTAGTTTTTCGAAGAAAATAATATGGCAAAAATACTGCCAATACTGAAATTGAAATATTAATAACAACACCAAATTGTTCGGAATATGAAATAAAAATTAATCCCAACACATCGAAATAAACTCGAGAACCATCTGCATGAGCCTTCAAAAAAAAAAAAACATTGCCAAATTATTCATCTTCTAATTTATTTAACAATATCGAAAATTACCTCTGTATTTGAAAGTTCTTCCGAATTGGAAATAGCTTTTGTTAATGCCAATATATTATCGCCAGTTCTCTGTAGCGTCGGCATTGATAAATGGTCGATATGATCATACTTTGTGTGGTATCTGTATCCGTTTAGAAAATGTGCAAAGTCCATTCCTGTGAGGATTCATAACTGAATGAATAAAATGTCTGTTCGTTTTATGATTTTAATTCAAGTTCTCTGACAAATCTATGATCTGGCAAGATTTACTTAAATTTAATAAATTGATTATATCACATATAAGGTAAGTCTTCAGCGATGTGGTCTCCAGAAAAATGATTATTTTGTTTTTTGACGAAAAGTTCTTTTTTTTTATTTACCTGGAATATGTCCGAAATCTCTAAATATTCGGAAATCTGTATCAGACGGTATGACACCAGCTTGAAATAATTCCTCTGCAATAACCATTCCAGTCGGATGTAATGCCGCTTTTTTGTACATCTAAAAATCATCCAAAATATATTTAATTCCACCAAATCATCATACTTTTCGATGAACATTTACATCAATAAGCCACGGATGGTTTGGACCTGATTGAAAAAGCATTTCTTTCCCACCTGATCCAGCCGATTCAAGATTTATAAAAGCTAATAAAATTAAAAATGATTCATTTAGATTGCTCTACAGAGATGGTCATGGAAAAAAAACCTTTAATATTTTTTGCCCATGGATGTTGTGTAATAAATCCATGAGCGGCTTGAAGTGGTGATTCTTCTGCACCATTAAACAAAAATATTATCGAATGTCGATTAACTTGATTTTGTTTTGTGAGAATACGTAAAATTTCTAACATAACACAACAATTTGCTGCATCATCACTAGCACCTAGAATTTTATTGATTAGTGATGGATTAAATCAGAAAAACCAAAATTATACCATACCTGGACTACCGGGTACCGAATCAAAGTGACAATTCAATAAAAGCGTTGTATTATCTTTGCCTTCACTTTTGCCAAATAATTTCACAACAACATTCTGTACATTTCGATAACCATTTGTCATACCGTACGGTTTGAAATTAAGCCAATAAGCTCCGCTCACTTGCTGAACATCCGAATAGATTTTCTGATTTTTGTTTGCCATTTGTTGTATGTAGGAAATTTCACGTTTCAAAAAATCAACGGTAAGCACTTCATTTGCATAACTGCCTACCGGTCTAGGTCCAAAACCGTTTAATATTCCTAAATCGGTCCAAGCTCTTTCGGCAATAAATGAATTTGGATGGCTTGACTCATCTTTGTTCGTCAGTGCAGTTGGCATGTGAAACAGCTGATGTTTTGCTATCCAGCTTAGTAGTAAAATAAATAATACTACAATTGGACTCCACAATTCCGATAAGTTGTGGACGTTTTGTTTGTAGTATTCTGGAATTGATTTTTAGAATAAGGACCGTTCTAATAGAAAAAGGAAAAAAAAACATTACCGAGATTAAATACTTCTCGTTCTTTCTTTTTGATTTTTTTCGTGTCCTGAAAAAAAAAGAAAATTTTATTTACACAAGCTGGTTTGGATGCTGTAGCACCCTAGACTGGTTTGCCATTAAGAAACCTTGAGGAAAAAATTAATCTCTTAGGAATAAAGCAAGAAATCTTAAAGAAAACAAAAAAAATTCTTTATTTATGGAAGCACTCATTCCATCACATATTAGGAAAATAGGAGAATTCGTGGCTGATATGTATGTACCAGAAAGTACAATGAACAACTAAAAAACTTACTTCCATTTCGACTTTTTCTATGTTCAATTGCATTTCGATAAGATGTTTCTCTATTTCCAATTTACGTTCTTCAAGTTTGGAAATTTTCTTTGCCGCCTCCAAGTCTGCCTGAAGATACTTTAATTTATTAGAAGACATATTTATAGAGTTTCAAATTTTTATATTTGCTCATAACTTGTTACACACTTCTCGACTTTCGTATAGTTCATCATCAACTAATTTAAAAATGAATAGGGGCAAAGATGATAACTCAAAAATTGATATAATTTTTTTTTTTTTTTGTTTTTTTTTAGATATCAAATTATCAGCATAAAAAAGTACTTCATAATAGATGTGTGTTGGGTAATATTATTTTATCTATCTATTTAAATAGAAATGGATCAGAATTTCCACAAGTGGTCCTCTTGTATCATATATATATATGTGATATGCATTGAAACTTTGAACTTATTTGTTTTTTTAGTTGATACAAATATCTCAAATGAAATTCCCAATGCTATTGAAAATTATTTGTCTTCCATCTAATCATTAGCTAGTCTCTTGCCTCTACATTATGATAGTAAGTATATCTAGTATTTGTTGTGATCAATATTCAAGTCACCGGCTGGCTTTAACTACTGTGTTAGTTTAATTTTAATGGGTTTTTTCTCACACAAATCGCTACTTTGTTTCAGGCGAAGGGTTAAAAACTGAAAAACACTTTATGTTCTTACCTGACGACGGTCATGACCGTAAATTGTTTTCATTTCGCAGAACAACAATATAATTTATTAATATTTATAGGTAAAATACAAACAAATCAAATATTTTTTGTAACCGGCTGAAAAAAATCAATTAACAAACTCTGCTCAAAGTTGGTTTAATAAAATGTTCAACTCCATGTCGAACCGGAAATAAAGATTGCGTTTCTCTGTATAATTTGTATAGTGAGACTCACAGGCCTATCAGGACTCTAAATTTAATTACAAAAATATTCAAAAAAAACCGAATTATTTATTTATTTTATTTGACAGTATAACGTTTTTCTCGTTCTAACTACTGCTTATTTCAATCAACATCTCCCTCTAAATGTATACAGCCATTCATGGCTAATTTAATAAAAAAAGACACTTCAAGAGTTCGTTATGGAAGTTTCTGCAAACACTACAAAAGGGCATCGGTTTTTTAAAAAAGTTTTAAATACAAAATTGTCAATTAAAACGATCGGGTATTTGTCTATATAGTATTCGGATACCCACGAATCCCAAAAGTATCGAACTTGCATATTACTGTCCAAAACGCTTTTCATTATCTTTAACACACATTCAATTGTTCTTGCAAGCTTTACTAAAAATTTGCAAATTGAAATCTATTCCATTTTTTTATGCTTTTTTCTCATTTCCACTTTTTAAAAACGACAGCACTGTAGTTGCGCTGAACAATTTGCACGAGGATTTTAGTGAATTTATTGCGCCGTTCAAAACTAATATTTTTAATTAAAGTACAAGTCAATATGGATGGAATTCTAAGTATTATTCAAAGCGTAACTCGTGCCGATCGTTTGCAATTGCCAAAAATATTTGGTGCTCTAGAGGAACATCAAAGTTTTCGTCAAAAAGTAAGTACTCATTTTTTTAGGTTATGAACCGGCAGCATAATTGTACAAACTATGGCACTGTTCCAATGAAACGTCCAACTAAAGTTTGTATGAACGGAACAAGGAGTTTTTAGTAATGTGTGGGTTAATCCTTTCATGCCTATAATATTTTGCTTCCTTGAAAAGTTGATTTTTATTAAAACAAAAACTAATTATTTTTACAGCCCACAGCCGAACTCATACGTGTTGCTGTCCACATAAATGATCTACTCAATAATATATCCACAAAACACGAGGGACTACTATTACTGCACTCATTTCTATCACAATGTCCACTAGATATATTGGAACAGAAAGGAACACTTTGGATAATGTTATGTACAAAAGTTTGCTCCCAGAAAAAACCAGCCGAATCTGTTGATTTAGCATATAGCATTTTAGGTATTTTTATCTGTGAACATGTTCTAATTTCATTTATCGATAACATCGAAATTACACATTTTAGGAGATATTCTTAAGAAATCTGCTCATGTACCAGAGCTTGGCAAGATTATTTCGAATAATTTATTACTAAAAATTCTCGAAACCATTCCAAATTCCCCGACAACATCATCTCATGCAGCATTGCAATGTATCGAAATTTCAATGAAAACATATCCGGGACCATGTGGTCCATCGAAGACAACAATTGAAAAATTTGTTTTAAGTTTTGTCGATTCGGTCGATGATCATTTAGTAAATCAATCAGCGAAATGCTTGCAATTACTACAGCAGATTCGAGGCGGTGGTGTAAGTCACAAAGAAGCATGGTCACAGTTACAGTCACAGTTAATTGGCAGTTTACACGAACAATTGGATGGAATCTATTCAAATACTGCCGAAACTCATGATGGATCAATGGAAACACATCGACTTAATGCTCCTGTCTGCGATCTGAGCCATGAACCGATTGAGCGAACAACTCAGCTAGAAACTAGATTTATTAATTTGTGTAAATATTTGGTGATGATTTTGAGGTAAGAATTTCTATTCATGAATCGAATTCATTTAACGTAAAAATTTTTTAGAGAACCATTTCCAGTGCCTAAAGCTATTCAACCTGGAAAAATTCTTGCTCTAATCTCAAGAGGCTTGGCTGTTAATTGTTCGACCCTTTCCAAGAATTTGATAACCGACAATATAATTGTTGGAGCACTGTTACCACGAATTCATGTTGCCTTGTTGAATTTATTGGATTCTTTAATTTCTGTGTAAGATTTTTCTGCCTGTGGATATTGAGTCTACTAATAATTTCTTTATTATTTTACTTCCAGCCTACGAAGTCATATGGTACTCTATGGAAAAAATGTTTGTCATCTTGTAACTCAGTCATTAAAGTGGACCGCATCAGGAAAACCGAATGGTTTTAAAAGAGTTTTTGCGTAAGAATATTTCTTAACACCAAATCCAACTGTTTTTCTTGTTGTTTCTGATTTTTACATTCATATCTTCTAGGTCAATCCGTAAAGCAACATATCATTCTTTAGGATTATGGTGCAAAACAACAAATTACGGAAGCGGTGTGGAGTATATTGCTGATGAATTAATACAACAAATTTTACAGGATATTACGCCATTTCAACGTGAAGTTACATTAAAGGTAATTTTGTTGTTAGAAAATAATTTTTTTTTATTCGTTTCCGTTCATCTTGGTTAGGTTTTAAGTGGAAGCAAAAAACATTTGTCAAAGAGAGCTCGACAAAAATTACAAAAATCCCAAAATGATGCTACAAACTTAGCTCAAACACATTCTACAGCTTTTAATCCACATAACACAAAAATCATTCAGACCGATGAAGGTAACGAGCTTTTGTGTTCGGCTGCATTGAATTGCTTAGTGAACATACTGTCTTCAAGTGGATGCTTTTTAAAGCCTGCTCTGCATAAAGTTTGCATTATTCCTCTTTTATTTAAATTGCATATATTTAATTCAATAACTTTTTAGATTCTTCAAGAAAATATAATTTCCATTGCTTTTGCCGTCATCGAATCATCATCACTAAAATCCAATTTATATTCGTCCACCGACTGTCGTGCCACATTATTTGCTGCTCTACATATTTTAGTTATGTCACCACATCATTTGTGTCCACCACCGGTACAATATGCGGCGACCATCTTTAGTGTAGCACAAGTACAGGATGCTAGTCCAAAAGTACGAGACATGTGTGGATTCTATTTGAAATCGATCGAAAAAATTTTACATCCACAAAAAGACGTGCTATATTTTCCACCAGCAACAAATGATGTTCGTGCGGCTATGAAGGAGACAAATGAAACGGCCACGGAATTTGATTATAGCAGCGATGAAGAGGTAATTTTATCGAATAACGTAATAAAAATAAACATTTCCCCAAAACTTACCCGACCAAATTCATATTTCAGGAAGAGTTAATTATAAATGGCATGGAGGAGAACAAAACGACAGATGTAAATAAATTAAAAGAAAACAATAAAGATGATGACAGAATCGATTCCACTGAAAAACCAATCATAAACAATAAATTAGCTGAACCGAGTTCACCAAATGGCGTAGCCGATATAGAAAACGATCTAAAAGATTCAATTTTAATGGAAAATATCGAAAATAGTACCGTCCAAATATCTACAACAGAAGAAAATGAAATATCTGCTAATGAACGAAATGTCAATGAAGAACAGAGCATCTTTCCTAGTTCGGATGCAAATAATCAAAGTGATCGTTCAACCGAAGATGTAACGATGATGAACGAAACAAGTGATAGTTGTAAACCGGCAAATATTCATAATGAAGGTGATGCTAAAGAAAATGTTCCAGTAGCTGCAGATGTAATCAGCAACGATAACGATGACAATCAAGAACCAACATCGAAGAAATTGAAACTTGACGATAGTGCCGATGGAAACGATGAAGATGTCGTTGAAGAATTGGTTTCTTGTTTCGTTAATGAACTCAACGAAGATATCGCTTAATTTACCGAAGTTCTTAAAGTTGGCTTAAAGGTGAGTATAGATTCTTTGTAATTTGTAATCATTGTTTTTTCTTTGAATAAGTTATAAAATATAATAAATAAATAGCTTTTTTCATACTTGACCATATGATTTCCGCTTGTGGTTCGATTCCATGTCTCATACTCGCATAAAACTCTAAGATAAGACTATCTATCTGACTAATGACAAATAATTAGCTTCTACAACAGCCTTATCTATTTTTCTATTTTGTAAGATAATTATCAAGTATCTCAACCGATCTAAAAGTCACTATGTTGAAAAAGAAAAAAAAATTTATTTTATTACAAAGGTATCATTCCAATCATCTTATCTCTAGTTGTCATTAAACAATTAAAAAACTCCTCTTCCGTATCACTCAACCAACAACTAGAAATCATCACATCATTATAGAGATCAAATCGAAATTCCCATTGTTTATTTGGAACGGAACTATTCTCATTTTTCTGATTTTTTTCATAATTATCCAATTTATCCATAAATTGTTGAAATTTCTTTGATTCCTCTACCATTCGATTAAATTGATCTGTATTTTGGATAACATCTTGACATTCACGTGGTAGATAATCGGCTACAGCTGAACTAACGGCCAACAAATCAAAATCACATGTAATATATTTTTGACCATCAACATAGGAAAAAACCTTGAAATTAATTTTTCATTGTTATTTAGAAATCTGTTTTTTTTTTTTTAATTTATTATTAACGCACTAACTTTTATTAATCCAACCAAAATTAATAATTTAAAAATAAACATAACGGAAGTCTGTCTGACAAGTGCCAATATCGTTTAGAAAAACACAATAAATGTCTGGTTGTTTTGTAAAAATGGGTAACGATCGACGTGTTATCGGTTTGTGAAATTTTTGCTAAGCCAACAAAAGATAAGAACAATTGTGGGAAGATAACTAAAGAATTATTTGTATCGAATTACTTTTTTTTTTTTTTTGTTCGTTGAATTATTAGTATTCCAACAGTAGGGGGCAGTACAGTACATCATATGATCGGTTCGGTATGAGCTTTTGACTGATAATTTTTAATGTAGGTGATCGATTTTTGAATAATTTATTGAAGAAATGTGTAGGTTGTTAGAGTGGTCGCCGCAATACATCAAGGCAAACTTATTCAAATTGATTAGTGTACGTTTTGCCGGATAATTTTTTATTAAATCAATAAAAAAGTATAGTCAGTTGTAACCAGACCATGTAATACGCGTATGGATGAAAATGATTATAGATTAAAATAATTAAAAAAATAAAAAATGCATGAGAATAATAGTTCAGAACTTACTTTTAAAAAATGTTTATTTTCTTTTTTTATGAACTATCTAAGATTCTCTATGACTTTATCCTTATTCAATTGTTTAGCTGAAAATAATTACCGACTGGTAAATTTAATGTTCATACGCGGCTTTTTGCTGTTAATATACTGCCCTTTTAACCATAAACAGCCTAACAATTTTGTTTTGTTTTGGTGTATCTTAATAGAAGTTAAAAAATATCGATTATAAGATATTTTCTTAGAAAAGTTGCTAATAAAAAAGACCTATCTACAAAATTCTACTTTATAATAGGCTATGAAAGGCTTATCTATAAATATTCCATATAAAAGATCTATGTACATCAGTTAGGACTCTTATGACTAGTATTTTTTATAAACAGAAAAAATTATTTCAGAATATGTAGTGAGGCCTTTTATGGTTTTCAGGGCAGTATAGATCTCGATACTTAGAAGACTTATTTTGGTTATTTTGCTGCCGAACATTTTTTTTTGTCAAACTGTCTATTTACTTATTATTTGTTATGTAATGTATGTACATAATAATAAAATCATACAAAGATCAATTAGTTATTACTTATTACTCACTAAACTCTTCCTTATACCTTAGATAAGACTTAGCATATCATTTCGTTTCTTCCATTTTTCGCATTCTTTTATCAGATCCTGTTGTTTTTTTAATAAATGATTAAATCTCTTCTCCATCTGATAACATTCCAATTCAGTTTGATAGTTAATCTCCTTCCTTTTTTGACGACTACGTCTGGACGATATATTATTTCGTATTCTCATTTTTAAATGTTTAATTTCGTCATTTTCATCATATTGATCTGGTAATGGTCGCTGGTAATTGTGTTCAGAAATTGGAGGTCTACCTCGTTTTTGTTGATTGGATGGAAAATCAAATAGTTTTGAAATGTCATCAGTCGATAAGATTTCTGCAGTGTTGTTAAAGTTGTCCTAAAAAAAAAATCATAGCATTAGAGGCATACTATTGGCATAACAACAAAGTTTTTCGGTGGCATGACAATAAAACATATTCGAAATTCCAAAAAATAAAAACGATAGGGGGACAGTTATTCTGTTAACCCATTTAAGGTGGGATGGTAGGCTGTACGGACTTGTTCTACATCGTCTGATTGAATGCATTTTATTGAATTTTTGAAACAGTGAACAATCGAATCGGGACCCGTTACTGGTACAAATTACAAATCTGTAGGTAAACATATGAAACGAACAGCTCATCATAGGATCATAGGATCAATTTTCACGATTACCAATTTAATTACCTCCTCTTCGCATTCATCACGTAATTCTGTTTTGATTTCTGCACCATTTGGCCAAGTACTTTGTCGATCAGTAAAAATATTATAGATATCTAACCTAAAAGGATAATAAAATCCAATTTTAAAATTAAAGCTCAAAAGAAATGTATTAAATTACAGAACCATTTATCTGCCTTGGATTTCTCACTGCCTTCCCCCGGAATATTGTCGATTACTTCAATGTCATCATCATCATCATCCGTTGAATAACTACTGATACTTTTTGTTGGATTTTCTAAGATTATTTTATAATTTTTTGCTTGTGAATCGGATGCTTCTTCATCGGGCACATCACAAATAATTTCCCAAGTCTCATCATGCTCCAATTTTTTGCTATCTTTGCTTTCATATGAAATTTCAACTTCATCATCATCATCCGATGATGTGGGTTCAACTTTTATATTGTCTACTTCCATCATTTGTTCCAATACACTTCTGGATGAGATGCATATAGATTTGAATTGATTGTATTCTTTTAATTTTCTAATACATTCCGTGCACAAACATTTTGGAAGACCATCATCTTCGGATACGTACAATGTGGTTAGATCAAAAAAAATGTTATGCAAATCGTCTTGAAATAGTGATTTAAGATTTGTTTTATTTGTCGAAAGACATCCCCGACAGATGAGTTGTAAATGTGATGAAAATGATTCCATGCTGTACTGAAATTTAAAAAAAGAAATTATAATAAACCAGGTAAAAAATTAAACACACACCACCCTGTATGTTCTTGGTTACTACAAATTTTAACATAGGAAAGGAACATGTGAACAAGGGGGTAGTTTTTGAAAATGGAGCGGTTATACTCTTTTGTTCTTTCAAAAGTCTACTAAAGTAACGCTATTTATTCAAAAGCCAGCATATAATGTGAATTTTTTGTATGATCCGTTTTAATTGATCTAGGAATACAGGTAGGGCGGTTTCGGCAATTATACCTACCTCCTACACTCCTACAGTAAGGAAATGAGATTTACTCCTTTCAATAGATGTTAGGCTGCAATTTAACAAAGAGAAAATAACAGCTGTACGTTGAGTCGTTTTTTTGGAATTGTTTCGTTCAAATTTTGTAAATATTAATTTTTTTAAATATAATTAAATAATAACAATAAAAAACAAGCCGCAAAACAAATGCTTAATTATTTTTGACAGCACGATTTTTCGTATCCGCTTCGTTTCATCGATATCAATGTTACCAATAGCGCAACGATAAATACAGTATGTCATAATAAAGAACAGGGTTTGCATTCCTACTTTCGGAACAGGTCACCTGACGTCATTGTTTACTCGCGCGCATAACAAACTGAAAAGTTTTTGGTAATATGTAATATAATATATATGTATATGATAATTTGAAGCAGATTAAATTAGGCATGAAGTTTAGTATAAATTATCGGAAACATTGATAAATAATTAGTATTTTACTTATAGAACGAATGAAACGCTTTACTGTTGTCAAAATAAAATAAATAATTTGCTGAGATTTTTAATAAAATATTATTGGAAATTGTTATTTGTAATCCGTAAATCCGTAATTAGTAACTTGAATACTGATCGTTGTTAGTATTGAATACTAGTACTTGGATTTATAAAAACGTATGAATAATTCGAAAAGTTTTGTGAATTAATATGGAAACTATACTTGAACAACAACGGCGATATCATGAAGAACGGGAGCGCCTTGTGAAATTGATGGTTGACGAATATGTTACAAAAAAATTATCGGTAAAATTTTTATTAAATTAATTATCTATTTTATGATGCACCCTATAATCAATTTATCTACTCTAACCATTTGATAGGAGCTAAGCTAAGATTTTTTTTGCATGCCATTTATTAACTTTTACAAAGCAAAGCGTGTAGACTAAATGATCATCTCAAATAGATAAAATCAATTACAGGACATAAAAAAGCACCGAGACTACCGAATAATTTATATCCAATTATTTATATTGCAGGAACGCGATCGTATCTTTTCCGATCATCGTCTCAAAGCATTGCTTGAATTGCACATGAATTCAACGGCTGCTCTAAAGGAACTCTATGAAGACAAAGATGGTGAACGAAAAACCGAAGTAGCCGCGTTGTCCGGTCCTAATGAATTTAGCGAATTTTACTCTCGTCTCAAGCAAATCAAGGAATTTTACAAAAAACATCCAAACGAAATCAGTGTTCCACTTTCGGTGGAATTCGAAGAGCTAACAAAAGTCTATTCCAATTCAGAGGAAATGTCGATGTTGGTGGAGTTTACAGACGAGGAAGGATGTGGCCGGTATCTGGATTTGCACGAGTGCTATGAAAAATATTTAAATATTCGTGGCGTCGAAAAGGTCGACTACATAACATATTTGATGACGTTCGACCATGTTTTTGACATTCCCAAGGAGCGCAAGAATATGGACTATAAAAATTATCTATCATGTATGTTGGACTACTTGAGCGATTATGTTATCCGGATTAAGCCACTGTTGGACTTGGATGCTGAAATCGAAAATGTTTTTAAGGAATTTAAACAACAGTGGGGTGCTGGTACATTTCCCGGTTGGCCAAAAGAGCAAGAAAGTGCACTGGCCAATACTGGCGCACATTTAGATTTGTCGGCATTTTCTAGTTGGGAAGAATTAGCATCACTTGGATTGGATCGATTAAAATCGGCATTACTGGCGTTGGGCATCAAATGTGGCGGAACATTAGAGGAGCGAGCGCAGCGATTGTTTTCGACAAAGGGAAAACGAACAATTGATTCAACATTGTTGGCCAAACGGGATGTAGGCAAAATTACGGCACGAGAAAATGCTCGACACAGAGAAATTGGATATTTGGAGGCGCAGCTGTACCGTTACGCTGAATTAGTTTCAGAGCAGCGAAGCGCCACAAAAGAGAATGTCCAACGGAAGCAAGCCCGTACAGAAGGTGAACGTGAGGACAGTGATGCCGAGGCAAGTGAATCGGATAATGACGAAGATGACGCTGATGATGTTCCGTATAATCCGAAAAATCTTCCATTGGGATGGGATGGCAAACCGATACCATATTGGTTGTACAAATTGCACGGCTTAAACATCAGCTATAGTTGTGAGATTTGTGGCAACTATACGTACAAAGGTCCTAAAGCATTTCAACGACATTTTGCTGAATGGCGTCATGCGCATGGTATGCGATGTCTTGGCATACCCAACACGGCACATTTTGCGAATGTCACCCAAATTGAGGACGCAATAACATGTAAGATATTTTTTTTTTTCATTTTCAATTTTTTTTTAATAATTTTCTTCTCTCAATAGTGTGGGAAAAACTTAAGATGCAAAAACAAGGCGAACGATGGATTCCAGATGCTGAAGAGGAGTTTGAAGATTCACTAGGAAATGTTGTTAATAAGAAAACTTATGAGGATCTTAAGAGACAAGGATTACTATAAATGTCGCTTTATACTTGTATCTTTTTTTGGTCAATAAAGAATTTTCATAGAAAACTTAATTTTTTATTTATTTGACATTTCAGTATTTCTCATATATCATGGAATGGGAGTTGTCAACAATTTAAGTGTCAAACGTCAGCCAGAGTATATTTGGAATTAAAAATAATATTAAAGTGTGGGTGCATACGTGTCGATTAAAAAAAATTGCAATGTGTAGAAAAAATCCTTCGAATAAATAATATGAAAGTCAATCGTCATACCCATACCATCAAAAATAAAATAGTTCTTTATATGGAACAAAAACAAATATTTCTATAAGACGAAATGGCTCAGGTGGTAAGGGCACGGGATTTGAAATCAAAACATTGAGTTTTTGATATGAAAAAAAAGGGAAATCTTTTTGCTGCTTTTTGTTATTTTTTGGGCCCTCAAAAAGCAAAGAGGTTAACACAGTCATTTTTTTGTCGAAGTGCTCCGATCTTGCTGAAATTTTGAGAAATGGTAGAGCATGGCTAAAAAATCACAGCCATGTGGTCTGTTTGCCCATAGGGCATTTGGATCGCCTGCTATTCAAGGGTAAACACGCTAAAAAACACCCCTGTAAAATGCCTCTAAAGGCAAGTAATTACTTTTTATAATTCTGAGACTTCATAAATATTAAACTTACATCTGTTGTCTATAGTTTTGCATCAATGGACATTTTCCACTTCTACCAGTTTTCCCGTAGGAAATTTCCCACGAATACCTTATACGGAAAAACGATGTGCAAGGATATTTTCAGCAATTTATTAAAAATAGAAGGAGTGATATTTTTCCAAACATCTTTATCCTTAATTATAGGTAGTATAGTCTAGTTTCATAAAGTAAAAAAATCCATTGTTAAATATCTTGGAAAGTTGGTGATTTTTTTAATTTTCCGAGAAACATAATTTATTGAATTTGAAGAGACTTTTTCTCGGAAAATTTGGTCTGTCGGAAAATTATAGTAATTTTTTTCTAAAAGCGGGATCCTTCGACTTTAATTTTCTTCCAAGCTTTTGGATCTACGCCCAACAGTTTGGTCACAATGTCCCGGTAAAGTTACATCTACCAAATATCTTCTTTTGCCTATATCTCCGCCATTTTTGAAAGAACAGAAAACCACCGAAACATTTATGGCTTAAAATTATGTCCTCTACAGCATATTTGAAAGCCAACCTGGTGTGGGCCAAATTTAAAAAAAACCCACTTTCCAGAAGAAGAAAAAACCCCCAAGCTCTATTTTCGTTATTAATGGAAATATCTATAAGCGGTTTTTTGCGATCTACTAAAGATCTATTAAAGAGACTTTGTGCGTTGAAAAATCTGGAAAATCTTTAACTAATATTTTTAAATAAAACATCAAAATATTGGTATTTTTCGAATTTTATCGATAGAAAGAGTCCCATTTTACTACTTGCAGGCTAGATTTCGTCGATCGAATCCCACCAGAAATTAATTTTTTTTTTCAGAATATGAAAAATAGTTTTATATGAACACTTTTCTTCTGATATATCAATTAAAAAATGTGATTACTAATTAAAGAAAAAACACAAAGTTGCAATAAATTTCGTAAAAAATTCATATATCCTAAACTACGGGAGCATTGTTCGGAGAAGTTTTTTCTCAGTTTAATGCTGAGACATTTCTATAAAAATACTGACTCAAAAACACCATATCAGTAAAAGATTTATTAAAAATAGGGGAATTGGAGTTATTCCTCGAAACTATTAAAGCTGAAATCTTCATAAATCATTTAAAAACGTTAAAATTACGAGTAAAACAGAACTCTATCCGATTTCAATGAGGATATTTGATCTGATACAATCAAAGGAGTTAGCAAAAAAAAATTTACGTTGCGTATATTACTTATTTAGTGTATTTCCTATTTTGGGCTCACTTTTTGAGGGTAGTTAGTTCATCAACAAATCTGATTAATTAATGTGTTATCATTAGTTATTAGGTGATTAATAGCTCCTGCCAAAAAGTGTATAGCTTAGTGGTTTCCTGGTACAAGCGGGATTGATACATTTATCGGTTGGAAGAATCTCAGCTGGTTGATCGAATGGAACACATAATGATTTTGCACCCATAGTAAGTGCACCTGGTTCTGCTTCATTCTCGTTACTGTAAATGTTTGATAATAAATATAAAAAGTCCATTCACCCGATAATAATACCTACATAGCACTGTCATCCTTAATTTTTCCCTCACAATCCATATCCCCACAGAATGGCGAAAGTAAAACATTCTTTTTCTCCAATTGCTTGCAAAATTCAGACCATTCTTTCGTTAGTTTCAGATGATCTTTAAAGTCTTGTGCCGCTTTTAAATACATGGCAGTATGTATTTCCTCCAACAGCTGTGGAATTCGTTTTGTTGCCTCATCTCTGGAAATGACAATTTTCTCCCCATTATGACGTCTTACCAACACAATCTGTTTCGCCTTGATATCTTTCGGACCTAATTCTATGCGAATCGGAACTCCTTTCAATTCCCAGTGATTGAATTTCCATCCGGGCGAATAATTATCTCTATAATCGCCCTCAACGCGAACACCGACTGCTTTTAATTGTCTCTCTAAATCGACACAGCTGATTTGCAAATTATTTCTATCATCATCGGTAGCGCTAGCTGTTATGCCACATGGAACAATAATTGCCTGCACACATGCCACATTAGGTGGTAAAACTAATCCCTTATTATCACCATGCACCATTATCATAACACCAATCGTTCGGGTTGTTAAGCCCCATGAATTTTGATAGACAAATTGTTTGTTTTTCGTGGTAGGATCTTCGAATACAATATCGAACATTTTTGAAAAGTTTTGTCCTAAATTGTGACTGGTTGCCCCCTGAATTGAACGTCCACTAGCTGATACAAAAGCTTCAACGGTTGTGGTAAAGTGGCCGCCAGCGAATTTTTCCTTTTCAGTTTTTCGGCCTTTCGTCACCGGAATAGCCAATAGATCAGTGTAAATTTGGGCGTATAAATCTGAAAAATGGAGTAAAAGGTGATCTGTTGATATATGTCATTATTTACATTTAGTTATTGGTGGGCCATTATAAATTCCCAAAAAATTACTACCGAATAAAAGGATCTGGTTGATCAAAACTTCTGTTATCCAGAATCAAGATCTGCCAATAAATTACACATGGACAAGTCAAAGGAATTTATTGGCTAAACAAATTAATAGGAATTACCCGGAATTTCTGTAGAACTACACCGAATTAATTTAGAGATTAGCTCATCGGTACCAGCACTGTTTATCAACCAGATTCCATTCAATTAAAAGCTTAAAAATATTACACGTACCCTTTTCCAGGACTTTTGAATGTGTACAAAAACAATTAAGATCTTAAAAAAAATACAAAGAAAATCAACGAGATTAGCTCATCGGAAAATTTAGCAACTAGAAAAGTACTGGAATTATACGAAGCGTCCTTCGATGTAATCTTATATCAAATTTGTTGAAAAATAAAAGCAATTTTTAGTCGCTAA